>JANGZZ010000458.1:0-12676 GCA_026225955.1 Clarireedia paspali | reverse complement strand
TAAATATTAAAAATAATAAATTAATACTAATTATTTAGATAATTAAATAATTACTTTAATTAATAATATTATAAATTAGATAAATATTAAAAATAATAAATTAATACTAATTATTTAGATAATTAAATAATTACTCTAATTAATATATTAGTAATATTATAATATATTAAAATAAAAGAAATTATATTCTATTTAATAATTTAAAAAGTTTAATTAATCTTTATTATAATTATATTATTAATTCTATAATTATCTAAATTCTATAAAATATTTTTAAAGAATTAAATTTATATATTTAAAATAATAGAAATTACTTTTAAAAGTAAATAACTAATATAATCTTTAATTATTTTTAGAAAACTTAAATCTCTTTAAAAACTTTCATTAAATTATTTAAAAAGTAATAAATTAACTAGAAAAATAAATAAACTATTCTTTTATTATTTAAACAATTATATTTTATCTTTTAATTCTAATTAATTATTATAATCTCTTTATTTAAAATTAATATTAAATCTTTAATCTTTAATAAATATTAAGAATTCTTAATTATATTATTTAAATCTAAATTAAATATATTATTATTTTATTAACTTTATAACTATAAGATTATTTCAAAAGAAAATATAAAAAATAAACTTTATTATAATTTATTATATAAAATATTGATTAAAGAATTAAAAACTATTAAAAAATATCTTATTAAAAATCTAATAAAAGGATTTATTAAATTAAATTAAACTTTATTTATTATTTTAATTCTTTTTATTAAAAAGTTAAATAAATTATTATATTTTTATATTAACTTTTAAATATTTAATATATTTATTTATAAGAATTACTATTTATTATTATTTATTAATAAGACTTTTATTTATATCTTTTATATAAAAATCTTTATTAAGTTGAATATAATAGTTCTAATAAATATATTATAATAATAATTATATATTAAATTATATAACTTAATATATATATATTAATTATATATAACTCTTTATTATATATAAACTCTTTTAATTTTAAATTTTTTTTAATTTTATAATTATAAATTTTAAAATTATTTAATATTTCTATTAATAGTTATATTATATTATTTATAATTTAATTTACTTTTTTAATTATATTAATAATCTACTAAATAATATTAATATTATAATCCCTTTTTACTTCTAAATTATTAAGATTCTTTAAATAATAAAAATAAATTTATTTTAACTTTATTAATATATAATATTAACTTTCTTTATTATTTATAAATCTATTTAAATTTTAAAAACTTAATTAATTATAACTATATATCGAATATCTTTTTAAAGATATTTATATACTTTATTCTTAAATATCTTTAATTAAACTTTTTAATAAAAAGGTTTTCTAGTTTTTCTTTTTAAAACTTAATTTAATATTTAAGAACCTTTTAAATCTAATTAAATATTATTTTAAAGAGAAGATAAATTATCTTTAAAATAAAATAAAAGTAAATCTTTTATATCTATTTATTTATATTAATTAAAATCTATTTAGTTTATTTAAAATATTAATATTTATTTATAAAAAGAGTAATATTAAAGAAATAAGAATAAAAGTATTTAAAGAATTTCTTTTATTATTAACTTATTAATAATAACTTTTTTAATTCCTTTTAATTTAATAATTAATATATTATTAAAATAAATATAATAAATATATATTTAATTTATAATATTTATAAATAAAATAAAAT
Source organism: Clarireedia paspali (assembly GCA_026225955.1). Lineage (NCBI taxonomy): Eukaryota > Fungi > Ascomycota > Leotiomycetes > Helotiales > Rutstroemiaceae > Clarireedia > Clarireedia paspali. The sequence goes on along the minus strand of JANGZZ010000458.1, from coordinate 10,950 downwards.
AATAATTATTATTATAATTTATAATCAAATATAATATAATAATCACTTATAATATATTCTTAACTTTAACTTTATAATAATATATATAATAATAACTATAAATTATTTATTAAATTTAAACCTTGATTTTAGTAATTTATATATTAATTAAAATTCTTTTTTTAAAATTTAAACTTTCTAATAATTAAGAAACCTTTCTTTATATATAAAAGAAAATAATTAAAAACTGAATATACTAATATATTAATAGTTTTATAAATAATAATTTTAAAAATTAATATATTATTAGTTAAATTAAAAGCTTAGTATTATAATTTATTAAAGAATATTATATATATAATATATATACTTTTAACTTATTAATTAAAGATATTATTTACTTTCTAATAAACTTAATTAAATAATAAAAAGTATAAAATATTTATTATTATTTAATTTAAAAGAATAATATTAAATTTAAATTATTTTATTAATAGTTTAAATTATTAATTAATTTAATTAATAAAAATAATAATAATAATTATTTTAAAAATAATATTAAGAAATAAATCGATTTTATTTATAAGTTTAATTAAAACTACTAAATATATTCTTTAATAAATTATTTTATAAATAAAAATTATAAAGAAGATATTATAATTCTTTATATTATTAATAATAATAATATAAATATTATAATTATAAAAAAGATTTATAAACTATTTATAAAAGTTATAATAATTATAATTAATTATTATAATTATATTATATTTTATATTCAAAATTAATAATTTATTATAAATTTTATTATTACTCTTATTATTAATATATTATAAAATATATTTAAAAGCTAATTATAATTATTTATAAATATATTCTAATATTTTTCTTTTATATTTCTATAAACTATTTTATTTATTTAAATAAATAGATATTTAAAAAGTTTTTCTTTTTTAATATATTATATTTAAATTCTTTATTATATAATAAATAAGATTAAGGAATATTAAAATATATTAAAAGAGTTTAGAAAAGAAAATATATTATTAAAAGTAGAAGTAAAAACTATTATATATATATACTAATTAAAATAAAACTAAATAAAAGATAATATTTAAATAAAGATTTCTTTTTAAATAAATTAAAAGATATAAAGTATTTAAATTTAATAAAGTTTATAAATAGAAACTATTTAATAATATTATATAAACTAATAAAGAATAATATTATTTATTAAACTAATATTTTTAATATCTTTAAAGTTAATATATTTACTTTAATTAATATTTTCTTTTTATAATAACTTTATTATAATTTTAAATTTATAATTAAATATTTAAAGATATTTTTATAAATTAAAAAATATAATAATATAAATAGATTATTAATTATTTATTATACTTTATTTAATCTTATAATTAATAATTATATTTAATTATTTACTCTCTTTTTAATTATTTATTTAAATAGTTATATTATAATATTAAGTTATAAATAATTTATAAAGAATTATATACTAATTAATTATATTTAATAATATTTTATTTAGTTAAAAGATTTACTTCTAATAATAATTTATACTAGGAATTATAATATTAATATATAATAATATAAATTAAAAAGATTAAATAATATTTATTAAATAAATCTATTTTAATATAATTAAAACTTAAATTAGAAAACTATAAAATAAGAATATATAAAGAAAAATTATATTTTATTAATAAAGATATTATTATAATAAAGTATATAAACTTTGTTTTCAAATTTCTATTTATTATATAAAATATATTTTCTAAACTAGATAAAAAGTTAAAATTACTATAATATTTATATAAAACTTTAATTAAAGAAGTGATTAGTTATATAAAGAAAAAGTTAAAACTAATTAAATTATTAATTTCTATATTTAATATTATATTATTTAAATAATTTTCTAAATCTCTTTAAATTTTATTATTATAAAGAAAAATAAATATTATTAAAATATATATAATCTTAATTATTATTATAATATATATTTATAAGAATAATAATAATAATAAACTTTTTATTATTATTTTATATAAAGTAAATAGTCTTATTAATTAATATAAGAAATAATAAACTTTTAAATAAAACTTTATTATTTTAATTATATAATTATTAACTTTATAAATTATAATATTATATTATACTCTCTTATAAATATTAATATTAAGTTGTTAGTTCTAATTAAATATATTATATATATTTATATATTCTTTAAAATTAAATTAAATATTCTTTTCTTTTATTATTTATATAATTATAAGATCTTATTAGAAGATAATAATAAAAAAGCTTTTAAATATAATCTACTTTATAAAATATTATTAGAAGAGCTAAAAGTAATTAAAGAATATATTATAAATAATTTAATAAAAAGCTTTTTTAAATTAAATTAAATACTTTTTATTATCTCTATTTTATTTATAAAGAAACTTAATAATTCTTTATATTTATATATTAATTTTCAAGCTTTAAATACTTTTATTTATAAAGATAAATATCTATTTTTATTAATTAATAAGACTTTAACTTAATTATTAAAAACTAAAATATTTATTAAATTAAATATTTATTAAATATTTTATTATATTTAAATAGATTTAATATCTAAAAAATATATTATATTCTAAACTTAATATAATATTTATAAATATAAAGTTATATTTTTTAAATTTATTAATAATCTAGTTATATATTAATATTATATAAATAATATTTTATTTAATTTTTTTAAAATTTTTTATATAATATATTTAGATAATATTTTAATTTGTTTTAAAGATAAACTTAAATATATAATTTATATTATTATAATACTTTAAAGATTTAAAGATATAGATTTATAAATTGATTTAAAGAAATATAAATTTAATATAAAATATATAAAGTATCTTAAATTTATTATTTTAATTAATAATATCGAAGTTAATTTCAACAAAGTTTTTATAATTTAAAAATAAAGATATTTGATTATTATTAAAAGCATTTAATTTTTCTTAAATTTTTATTACTTTTATTAATAATTTATTTACAATTTTAATATTATTATAAAACCTTTAATTAATTAAATAAAAGTAGCTACTTTCTTTAACTTTAATATAAACTATTAATAATTATTTAATATTTTAAAAGAGATATTAAATTCTACTTTACTTTTAAAATATTATAATTATAACTTTCTTTATATATAAGAAACTAATATATTTAATAATATTATTATAAGTATATTATTATAGAAATATAATAATAATTAGTTTTTATTAGTTTACTTTTTAAAAATAATATAATTTATTAAATTTAATTATAAGATTTATAATAAAGAAATATTTATAATTATAAAACTATTTATAAATTAGTATATTAAGTTTATAAGTACTTTATATTAAATATAAATTTATATAAATTATAAAACTTTAAAATACTTTATAATTATTAAAGCTTTTAATATTTATTAAGTTTAATAAATTAAATTTCTAATTAATTATTATTTTCTTATTATATATTATATAAATAAAAAGAATCTTATTATTAATACTTTGATTTATAAAACCGATAAATTGAATTTATAAAATAAATTTAAAAAGTAGTTATATATATAATAATTACTTAAAAATATATAATTTTATTTCTAGATTTTAGTATTATAAATATTTATCTTTTAAATTATATAGAAGTAGTTAGAATCTTAATTATTATATAATAATAAGATAATATAATAATATTATAAGGTTTATTATTAATAATAATTATAAGTAGAAATTAATTATAATTATAATAATAAATATAAGTAATAACTTGAATTTAATTAATTAAATTAAATATAAAGCTTTATATATTATAAAAAAACTATTTATTTATATAGACTTTTATATATTATTATAATTTTTACTTCTATTAATTTTATTTACTTTTATTATAATAGAAGTAATAAAGTTTAATAAAATTATATATAATATTATTTAAAAGTTCTTTTATAACTAGTTATTAACTTTAAACTTATAATCTTTTATATATATATAATCTATTATAATATTATTTCTTTTTTAATCTAATATTATTTTAAAACTTATTATAATTATATAGAGTCTTTATTTAAATTTATTAATAATATCTTTATTTTCTTTCTTTATTATACTTAAAGTGAAGTTTTAAATTACAAAAAGTTAATATATTATTTATCTTTATTTTCAAAATAAAGAAAAAATAATAGTTCTAAAATATTCTTATTATTTTAAAAAAAGTTTTAAATATTATATATTTCTAGATACTAATTATTATAGTAAGTATATAAAAAGTATTAATAGTAATTTATATAATATATATAATAATTCGATATTATAATAAAAGTATATTTATTATAAAAAGATTTATTTAAAGATTAAAAAGAAGATAATTATTTATTAAAAATAAAAAGTTTTTATATATTATATATATTTCAGAAAATAATAAAAAAAGTTAAAAGAAAAGATTAGAAAGATATTATAATATAATCTATATATAATTAATAAATTAAAAAGGTTTGAAAAAAAAAAGTAATTAGAAAAGAAAAGAGTTAAACTAATTATTTAGTTTTCTTAAATATTTAATTTTTTTATTATTATTAATTTCTTTTCTTTTAAATTACTTTTAATAAATAACTTTAAATTTATTATTTAATTAGAAAGTATAAATACTTTTAATAAAATTTCTCTAAATATTATAAATAGTTTAAATTTTTAATTAATTTCTATATATTTTTTAAATATAAATATTCTTTTTATTTTATTAAATAATATAATTATTTTCTAATATACTTATAATCTAATATTTCTTCGATTTTATATTTAATATTTAGATTTATTAATTCAATTTCAATATATAATATATTTAATATTTTTAATAATATTTATTTAAATAATAAAATATAAAAAATTAAATATATCTTTATTATTATTAATAACTTTAATTTATAATTAACTAGTTTAATTATTTTATTAATTTTAAAAAGTTTTAATTTCTTATAATTTAATTTATTATTTAGTCTTTTTATATTAATATTTTATTTAAAAAGATAAACTTTATTTTTTTTCTTAAATATTAGTTTTATATTATATTTCGAATTATAATAATTTATAGTTTATTATAAAATAAACTTAATATTAAATAATAATTATTTATATAATTCTTTTAATTTATTTATTTTTATAATATTTATATTTAATTTTACTTTATTTATTAATTATATATTATATACTTTTAATTTAAATCTAAAGTTAATATAAATTAATATTATATTTATAATTACTATTTCTAAGATATTATATATAAATTATATAAATAATAATAATTCTATTTAATTATCTTACTTATAATTAATATAATATTATAAATATTATTTTAAAGTTTAATTTAATTATTTTATTTAACTATTTATTTATAAATAAAATATTATAAATAATTTTCTTTTAATTTCTAATAATATTATAAATATTTATTAGAATTTTAATATAAAAAACTTATCTTAATTTAAAATTATTTTTATTAATATTTTATATATACTAGTTATTATTCTTAAGAAGATATATATTAAATCTTCTATTATATTACTTTCTTTATATAAAATTATATATTTAAATTTAGTTAATTAATTTATAATTATTAGAATAAAATTATATATTACTTTTATAATTAGATCTTTTAAATATAATAATTTAATTATAAAGTTTTATATAATAAACTTTTATAATTAAATAAATATATTTAGAGTTTTAAATTAATTATATAAAATATATTATAAAGTTTTATTTTATATATAAATATTATATTTTTTAATAACTTCTTTAATTATCTTCTTTATTTATAAGAAATAATAATTTACTTTAATTTTTATAAATATTTTTATAATTTCTTAATATTTATAAATTAATAATTTATATTATTTTTAAATAAATTACTTTGTTAAAGTTAAAGAAATATATATATTCTTATAAAAGTATATTATTTTATTTCTAATTATAAAACCTTTATTTAGTTATTCTAATATTTAATTTATAATAAAATTATTCTTATAATATTATTATATTTACCTTTTTAAATAATTATTACAAAGTAATATTATTATAATTAATTAGATTATATTGAATATTAATAAATCTTTTTTTTATCTAAATATAATATATAATTTATATATCTTATTCTCAAAGTATATTAATTTTCTATTAAATATATTAGTTCTAATATTTTTATTTTCTTTAATATATAGTATTTTAAAATTATATATAACTAATATTTCTATTTATTATATTTATTATTTATTTAAAACTTTAGATATTATCATATAGATTAAATTTTTATAATCTAAATAAATTTAAATTATATATTTAGATCTTTTAAAATAAATTCTCTATTTTTTAAAAATATTTATAAGAATTAATAACTCTTTATTATAAATCTTATAATTTAATTTTATTAATTATAACTTTCTAGAATAATATATTATTAATTCTAATTTATTATCTTTATTTAGTTAATTAAAAATTATATTTAATATATAATTTAATATATTTGTTTTTATAATAATTAATTATTTAAAATTAAAAGTAATTAGAACTAATATTTATATAAAAGTTTATTTAAATATATTAAATACTTTTTATATTATATTATTTTATTTATAACTTATATTCTTCTTAATTAACTTTATAAATAATATTATAATTTTTAAATAATCTTTAATAAATCGTTTATAAAAATTTATAAATTCTAAAAACAATTATATTTTTTTAATAATAATAAGTTACTTTTATTTTAGAATTTCTTTAACCTTTTTTAAATTTATTTTAAATTTTATTATATTAATAATATATTTTAAAAACTTGGTTTTAAAAATATAAAATTTATATTTTAAAAGTTTTAATAAGATATTTATATTTTATAAAATCTAAAGTATTTTTTATATAATTTTAATATATTCTTTAAAAGTTTTAATAAAGATTAAAATATTATTAAGATAAATTATATAATAATTATTAAGATATTTTTTTAATAAATTATTAATTAACTTTATATATATAATTAGTATATTTATAAGTTTAAAAAATATTATTTAATATTTATAATATCTATATTAAATATAAAATATAATCTTTTATTTATTTTTTTTTAATTTAAATTAAATTAAATTCTATATATTAATTTAACTTTATAAAATATTTAACTTTTTTAATTTAATCTTATAATTTATTAATTAATAATAATAAATAATAATCTTTTATTATAATATTATTAAACTTTTAATAATTAATAATTAATCTCTTTTTTTTATTTCTTTTCTTAAATATAAAGAAGATTAAAACTTTTATTAATAAAATAGATTTTTTAATAAATCTCTTTATTAGATTTTTATTAAAGTATTTATAAAATAATTTAAACTTTTTTTTAATAATAATATTATTAATAAAAATAATAGTTTTTTTTTTCTTTTAATATAATCTTATAATCTTAAAATTAAAATTTTAATAAAGTATTTTTTTAAAGTCTTTTTTTCAAAATCTCTATATATTTCTAATACTTTATTAATATATCTTTTAATAAAAGATTTTAAATTAAATATTTAATTTTTAAAGTATTATTTATTTTTAATATATATAGTTTTTCTTATTATTTTCTAATCTAGAATATTAATTTTATAAAACTTTATATAAACTTTATTTTATATTTATATTTATTAAACTTTAAGGTTTTTCTAATCTAATTAATATATAAATTATAATATTTTAATTATAATATTCTTAAAATTATTTAATATTCTTTTAATAAAATTAAATCTATTTTTATCTATTTAGAATATTATTTTAATTATATTATAAATTCTTATATTTTATATTAAATAACTTTATTACTTTTAATTAATTATTTATTAATAAATATAAATCTATATAAAATTTATTTTTTAAAAGTTTATAATTTTATAGATATTATAATTTTTAATATTATAAAATTTTCTATTACTTTTAAATTTATTATAGTTTAAAGTATTTATTTATTTATATATATTTTATAAAAGATTTATTTTAACTTTTAAATAACTTTTAGTTTTTTAATTTTTAACTTTATAATTAGTACTTTAAATAATTTAATAAATTATTCTTAATTAATATAAAATATTTTATAATAAAGTTTTATAATTAATATATTCTATTATATTTTAACTCTTTTATTTATTAATTTTATATAATATATTTAATTTTTTATTAAAAACTATATAACTAATTATTTTATATAAATATTCTTTTTATTTTTAATCTAATATTAAAATTATATTTTTCTTAAATATTAGAATATAATTTAATATTATTTAATTTAAAGTTTTATATTTTTAAAATCTTTTCTAAAGAGCTTTTAATAAATCTTTTTTATTTTAATCTATTTCTATTAAAAATACTTATTATTTATATACTTTAATATATAGTATAATAATATACTATAGAAATTCAATGAAGAATAAGATTATACTATTCTTAGAATTAATAATTAAAGAGTTAAAAGAGTTGAAAAGCCTTAAAAGCTTATATATATATAATAGTTATATAAGTTATATATTTAAAGTATATATATATTAAATATATTTAAAAGTTTATTTTATTATTAAAGATAATAACTTTAGAATTAAATAATAAAGTTAATATAATATATATAAAGATTATTAATATAATAAGTTTAATATATATAGATTATTATAAATATTAAATTTATATCTTTTTTAAATATTAAAATATAATTTAATATTATTTAATTTAAAGTTTTATATTTTTAAAGTTTTTTTTAAAGAACTTTTAATAAGTTTTTTTTATTTTAAATTATTTTTATTTAAAATACTTATTATTTATATATTTTAATATATAAGTTTTATTTATTATAAATTTAAAAGTTTTAATATAATTATAATATTTAATTATTTAATTTAAATAAATTTAAACTTTAACTTTTTAAATATTATTTCTTTCTTTAATAATTTATTCTTTATTTATTTATAATAGTATATATATTATATTTCTTAATTATTAATTAAATATATTTATTTAATTCTTTTTCTTTTATAATTTCTTAAAATATTAATTTATATTATCTTTATTTAATTAATAGATTAAATAGTAATTATTATAATATATTATTTATAATAATAATATATAATTATTTATTTAATTAAAAGATTATCTATTTATTATATTAATTTAGTATTTAAATATTTCTTTACTTTTATAATTATTATTATTTACTAATATCTTAAACTATCTTTTTTCTTTCTAATTATTTTTTTTTAATTTTTATTTTTAAAACTTCTTTTAATAATCTTTTATTTAATATTTTAAAAATTTATATTTAAAATAAAGCTTCTTTTTTTATTTATAATTCTTTTTTTTAAAGAAAGATTATTTCTTAAACTTATTATATTTAACTTTATAAAGTTATTATAAGTCTTTTTTTAAAATATTATTATTTTATAAATTTTAATTTCCTTTATTTTTATAATATTATTAATTTTATTATTTAGATAATTTAAAGTTAATTACTTTTTAAAATTTATATTCTTGATTATTAATTTGAAAAGTTTCTTTAATTAAATTATTTATATTTATAATTAAGTCTTTTCTTAATAATTCTTTTTTAATAAATAGTTTAAATTTTATTTTATAATAATTAATAAAGATTTTTATTCTTTATTTAGTTTAATAAATATATTTTCGAAAATTAGTTATATAGTTAATAATTAATCTAGTTTATTTTAATTTAAAAATCTTTTTTTTAATAATTTAAATAATATTAATATCTTTGAAAACTTTTCGAATTTTTATTTTAAATTTTTCAAAGCTTCTGAAAATAATAAAAGTAATTATTATTATTTATTCTCGATTTTTATTATTTTCGAAATAGTTAATTAAAAAAGATTTAATTTATTTAACTATTTTATTTTTTAAATAAAAAGCTATTTAAAAACTTTTAATATTTTAAATCTCAAATTTATTAATCTTAAATTTAAAGTATATATCTAATTATAAAAAGAAAGTATTTAATTCTTTTTTATTATTATTATATTTATCTAATAATATAACTTTCAAAGTTTCTTAAAATTTAAACTCTTTTAACTTATTATTATTATTATTACTTTTTATATCTTTTATTTATATATTAATATTATTATTATAATCTTATATAAATATAATTATAATTAATATTAAAGTAAATAGTTAAATTAAAAGTTTAGTTATTATAATATTATTTATAATTATTTCGATTTAATATATAAAATAATAATAATATTTAAAGTATTATAAATATTTATCTTTTAAATTATATAAAAGTAATTAGAATCTTAATTATTAAATAATAATAAAGTTATATAATAATATTATAAAGTTTATTATTAATAATAATTATAATATAAATTAATTATAATTATAATAATAAATATAAATAATAACTTGAATTTAATTAATTAAATTAAATATAAAGCTTTATATATTAAAAGAAAACTATTTATTTATATAAACTTTTATATATTATTATAATTTTTACTTCTATAAATTCTATTTACTTTTATTATAATAGAAATAATAAAATCTAATAGAATTATATATAATATTATTTAGAAGTTCTTTTATAACTAATTATTAATCTTAAGTTTATAAACTTTTATATATATAACTTATTATAATATTTAGCTTTTTAATTAAAGTTTAATTTTAAAGAAATATTATTTGAAATTAATATAATATTAATATTAGAAAGCTTAATTAATTTAAATTTATATATATATTATAAACTAATTAAAAGTATAATTCTCTTTATATTTTAAAAGTTAATATAAAAGTAAATAATTTAATTATTAAACTAAAAATTAAAGAAAGTTTATTATTATATAATAATTATTTTATTATTTTTAATATTAAGAATTTAAAAACT
>JANGZZ010000457.1:0-14377 GCA_026225955.1 Clarireedia paspali | reverse complement strand
CTAATTTAATTTCTAGTAAACTTTTATTAAAATTTATTTATAATATTTAGATATTCTAACTATTTATAAATTAAAAGTAATTCTTTTTATTACTTTATATACTTTATATAATTTCAAGTTATTAATATAAAATTAAAAGTAATTAATATATTTTAAAATTAAATATAAATAAAACTTTTTATAAATATTATAAATATTATAAATATATTAAAAGATTAAATAAAGTTTTAAATATAAACTATATTTAGTTTATTAATAGTAAAACTAGATTATATATTTAAAGCTTTAATAACAAGTATATTAAATTAACTTTATTATATTTAATAACTTCTTAACTTTAATTAAAATTCTAATAATATAAACTTGGTTTTTTATATATCTCTTAACTTTCTTAATAGTTTTAAAAATAATTATTACTAAACTAATTCTTTTAGTAATTTAGTTAACTTTAGAAAAAAACTAATAAAAGGTTTTAATTAATTTAAAATTCAAAGAATTATTAAAGGTTTTAATCTCTTTTAGTATTAGTTCTATACTTTCTAAAATATTAAAGTTGATTATAAAGATTTTATATAATACTACTTTAAACTAGAGTTTATTCTTTTAAATACTTTTAAAATTAAAAAGGTTTTTTTAAATATTAATCTTCTTAATTAAGAAGTTAGTTATATAAAAAGAGATTATAATTAATACTAAGTTCTTTTTATTAAATATACTAATAATAATTGAAATAACTAGCTTTTTAACTCTTTTAACTTTAAAAACTTTATTAATAGTATTATAAGTAATTAAAGTTAAAAAGGTATTATAATATAATATATTATTATATATTAAAATAAAACAATTTAAAAGCTTAGCTTTAGACTTAGCTGCTTTAGGTTTAACTTGAACTATAATCTAGTTATTTAACTTTAAGTTATTTAATACTATAATATTAATAAAGAAAGTTTAAACTAGATTTTAAGTGATTTTAATAATTTTTAGTATTAAAGTTATTAAAAACACTAAAGTTATTAAAAAGATTATTAAAAGCTTTTATATTTTTAAAGCTTTAATTTATATTTCTATTTTTTAAATTATATATTCAAGGTTATTAAGTTAAGAAACTAATTAATTAGTAACTTTTTTAACTTTTCTCAATCTAGTATAGTCTCTAAACACTTTGATAAGATCTAGTATTTTACTTTATTATTTATAAGAAGAAGTTAAAAAGTTAATTTTAATTAAAAGATTTAAAACTTCGAAGATAAATAATTAAGTAGATTCTAAGTTAATTAATTAATTAATAATAATTTTCAGATTTTTATTAATCTATTTTATCAAGAATAGATTAGTATATTTAAATAAATAAAGTAGAATACTATTAAAACTAGTTATAGTATTTATAATAAGTCTAACTAAAAGGTTCAAGTTTATAATATTAGAAAGGTTAAATAAATCGATATTAAAGTTAAATCAAAGGATTATAAATAAGATTAATAATATAATAATATTTATAATATTATTAATAATATTAATAACTAAAGAAGATAACTTGATAATAATTAAAGTACTAAAAGTAATTAAAAAAAAGATAGTTAAAATAATATTCTAATTATTATTATTATTATTAAAGGTTAAAAGAGTAGTTATATTAATAAATATTAATATAATATTTTAATAAGTATATTAATACTTTAAAAGCTCTTCTAGTTTATTAATATTATTTAATATTACTAATATTATAAAATATTAGTTAAATTAGTAATTTAAATTTAATTTAATAAAGTTAATAAACTTAATACTTAGAATTACTAGAATCGATAATAATAGTAATATAATAGTAGTACAAAGATATAAATAAACTAGTTTGAATTATAGAAGTATATTATATTAAGTGTTAACTTCTTTTTATTAATATTTTTATTATTTTAATAATTTTTAAATATTTTTATAGTTTTTAAGGTTTTTTAATAAAAATTTTAAAAATATAAAGTAAAAATCCGCGAAATTAGTAATAATAATAATATCTTGATAGTAAATAGTTATATAACTAAATAGTTTAGTTTAATTGATTTATAAAAGAGTTATTTATTATATTCGATTTTGATCTAATAATTTTTAATAAAAAATCGTGTTTTTTTAATAAAAAATCATTTTTATTATTTTTATATTATAAATTTAATATTTGAAATTACTAGAATTAATAGTAATAATAATATAAAAAGGGTATAAAAATATAAATAGACTATTTAAATATCTTAACTATTTATAAATTAAAACTAACTCTTTTAATAACTTTATATACTTTATATAATTTCAAGTTATTAATATAAAATTAAAAGTAATTAATATATTTTAAAGCTAAATATAAATATTATTTTCTATATATATTATAAATATTATAAATATACTAAGAAGTTAAATAAAGTTCTAAGTATAAAATATATTTAATCTAGTAATAGTAAAATTAAATTATATATTTAAAATCTTAGTATTTTAAATATTAAATCGATTTTATTATATTTAATAACTTCTTAACTTTAACTAAAATTCTAATAATATAAACTTGATTTCTTATATACTTCTTGACTTTCTTAATAGTCTTAAAAGAGACTATTACTAAATTAACTCTTTTAATAATTTAGTTAACTTTAAAAGAAAGTTAATAAAGAGTTTTAATTAGTTTAAAGTTTAAGAAACTATTAAAAGTTTTAATCTCTTTTAATACTAGTTTTATATTTTCTAAAGTATTAAAGTTTATTATAAAGATTTTATATAATACTATTTTAAATTAAAGTTTATTTTTTTAAATACTTTTAAAATTAAAAAGGTTTTTCTAAATATTAACTTTCTTAATTAAAAAGTTAGTTATATAAAAAAAGATTATAATTAGTACTAAGTTCTTTTTATTAAATATATTAATAATAATTGAAATAATTAGTCTTTTAACTTTTTTAGCTTTAAAAACTTTATTAATAATATTATAAGTAGTTAAAGCTAAGAAGATATTATAGTATAATATAATATTATATATTAAGATAAATTAATTTAAAAGTTTAGTTTTAAACTTAATTACTTTAAATTTAATTATAACTATAGTCTAGTTACTTAACTTTAAGTTATTTAATATAATAATATTAATAAAGGAAGTTTAAACTAGATTTTAAATAATTTTAATAATTTTTAATATTAAAGTTACTAGAAGTATTAAGATTATTAAAAGGGTTACTAAAAGGGTTACTAAGAGCTTTTATATTTTCAAGGCTTTAATTTATACTTTTATTTTCTAAGTTATATATTCAAGGTTATTAAGTTGAGAAACTAATTAGTTAATAACTTTTTTAACTTTTTTTAATTTAGTATAGTCTCTAAACACTTTAATAAAGTCTAATATTTTATTTTATTATTTTTAAGAAGATATTAAAGAGTTAATTTTAATTAAAAGATCTAAAGCTTTAAAAATAAATAGTTAAATAAATTCTAAATTAACTAATTAGTTAATAATAATTTTCAGATTTTTATTAATCTATTCTATTAAAAATAAATTAATATATTTAAATAAATAGAGAGAGATATTATTAAAACTAATTATAATATTTATAATAAGTTTAATAAAGAAGTTTAAATTTATAATATTAAATAAATTAGATAAGTTAATATTAAAGTTAAATTAGAAAGTAATAAGTAAGATTAATAATATAATAATATCTATAATATTATTAATAATATTAATAACTAAAAGAGATAATCTAATAATAGTTAAAATATTAAAAATAATTAAAAAGAAGATTATAAAAGTAATATTTTAATTATTATTATTATTAAAAGTAAAGAGAGTTTCTATATTAATAAATATTAATATAATATTTTATAATAAATATATTAATATTCTAAAAGTTCTTTTATATTTAATAAATAGTTCTAAATCTTTGAAATTATTAGAATTAATAGTAATAATAATATAAAGATATAATTAGACTAATTCGAATTATAAAAGTATATTATATTAAGTATTAACTTCTTTTTATTAATATTTTTATTATTTTGATAATTTTTTAATATTTTTATAATTTTTAAGGTTTTTAAATAAAAATTTTAAAAATATAAAGTAAAAATCAATGAAATTGATAATAATAATAATATTTTAATAATAGATAATTATATAGTTAAATAGTTTAGTTTAATCGATTTATAGAAAAGTTATTTATTATATTCGATTTTGATTTAATGATTTTCAATAAGAAATTACGTTTTTTTAATAAAAAATCATTTTAATATTTTTATATTTTTTAAAGTTTTTCAATAAAAATTTCAAGAATATAAAGTAAAAATCAATAAAATTAATAGCAATAGTGATATCTTAATAGTAGATAATTATACAACTAAGTATTTTAGCTAATTCGATCTATAGAAAAGTTATTTATTATATTCGACTTTAATTTAATGATTTTTAATAAGAAATCGTGTTTTTTCAATAAAAAATCGTTTTAGTTGAAAAAATATATTATAATTGAATTTAATTAATTATATTAGTTTAAAGCTAATAACTTTTAAAAACTTGATTATTAATATTTTAGAAGTTAACTTGATTTTAACTAATTTAAAAGATTATTAATTAAAAACTAGACTTTTATTAATTAGATTAATTAAACTAGTTTTAAATAAATTCTAATTAGTTTTCTTAATATTAAAATATTAAAGAGGATTTAAATAGCTTTAATATAAGTTTAGATTTTTAATTATAAAAAAAATTAATAGATAATCTAAATTTAAATTATTTAATATTTATTAATTATTAATATATTTTATTATTTCTAAAATAATAAAAGTTAAATTTAAGATTAAAAAGTTAACTTTATAAAAAAAAGTTTTAACTTTTAAATTATTAAATAACTTTAAATTATTATCTTTAATCTAATTAACTAATTAAACTCTTTTTTAAATATTAAATAACTCTAAGTTTTATTAGAAGTAATAAGTATTAAAATTATTTAAAATAAATAAATTAACTATTATAGTTTTTAAAAATAAACTCTTTTCAATTATTTTTTTTAAATTACTTTTAATTTAACTAATCTTATTATAAATATTAATTATTTTAAATATATTAATCTCTAAATCTAGTTATATTATTAATAAGTTTAAATCCAAGTTATTTAATATTAATATAATATCAATAGTAAGAACTTTTGAAATATATATTAAAGTTCAAAGTTTAAAATTCTAATAAAATACTAGAAGTTGATTAAAATTAATATAAATTATAAATTGATTATTTAATTAATTTTAGTTCTTAATTATAATCTAAAATTCTTAGATTATTAATAAGTTAATTTTTAACTTAATAACTAACTTAAAAGCTAATTTAATTTCTAATAAACTTTTATTAAAATTTATTTATAATATTTAGATATTCTAACTATTTATAAATTAAAAGTAACCTTTTTTATTACTTTATATACTTTATATAATTTCAAGTTATTAGTATATAATTAAAAGTAGTTAGTATATTTTAAAGTTAAATATAAATAAAACTTTTTATAAATATTATAAATATATTAGGAAGTTGAATATAATTCTAAGTATAAAGTATACTTAGTTTAATAATAGTAGAATTAGGTTATATATCTAAAATTTTAATATTTTAAATATTAAGTTGATTTTATAATATTTAAAAGTTTCTTAATTTTAATTAAAATTTTAATAATATAAACTTGATTCTTTATATATCTCTTGATTTCCTTAATAGTTTTAAAAGAGATTATTACTAAATTAACTCTTTTAATAATTTAGTTAACTTTAAAAGAAAGTTAATAAAAAGTTTTAATTAGTTTAAAGTTTAAAAAGTTATTAAAGGTTTTAATCTCTTTTAATATTAATTCTATACTTTTTAAAGTATTAAAGTTAGTAATAAAGATTCTATATAATATTACTTTAAATTATAATTTATTTTTTTAAATATTTTTAAAATTAAAAAGATTTTTCTAAATATTAATCTTTTTAATTAAAAAGTTAATTATATAAAAAAGAATTATAATTAAAACTAAGTTCTTTTTATTAGATATATTAATAATAATCGAAATAACTAGCTTTTTAACTTTTTTAACTTTAAAAACTTTATTAATAATATTATAAATAATTAAAATTAAGAAGATATTATAATATAATATAATATTATATATTAAGATAAATCGATTTAAAAGCTTAGTTTTAAATTTAACTACTTTAGATTTAATTTAAATAATAATCTAATTATTTAACTTTAAGTTACTTAATATAATAATATTAATAAAGAAAGTTTAAACTAGATTTTAAATAATTTTAATAATTTTTAATATTAAAGTTATTAAAAGTATTAAAGTTATTAAAAAGATTATTAAAAGAGTTATTAAAAGTTATTTTTATAATTTTAAAGTTTTAATTTAATTTTCTATCTTTTAAATTATATATTTAAAATTATTAAATTAAGAAACTAATTAGTTAATAACTTTTTTAACTTTTCTTAATATAGTATAATCTTTAAATACTTTAATAAAGTCTAGTATTTTACTTTATTATTTTTAAAAAGAAGTTAAAATATTAATTTTAATTAAAAGATTTAAAGTTTTAAAAATAAATAACTAAATAGATTTTAAATTAACTAATTAATTAGTAATAATTTTCAAATTTTTATTAATCTATTCTATTAAAAATAAATTAATATATTTAAATAAATAAAAAGAGATATTATTAAAGTTAATTATAATATTTATAATAAGTTTAATTAAAAAGTTTAAATTTATAATATTAAAAAAGTTAAATAAATTAATATTAAAGTTAAATTAAAAAGTTATAAATAAAGTTAATAATATAATAATATTTATAATATTATTAATAATATTAATAATTAAAAGAGATAATTTAATAATTATTAGAATATTAGAAGTAGTTAAAAAGAAAGTAATTAAAATAATATCTTAATTATTATTATTATTTAGAATAAAGAGTATTTCTATATTAATAAGTATTAATATAATATTTTAAAAGCTTTTCTAAATCTAAAAAGTATTTCTAATATTATAAATATTATTAATATTATTAAATATTAACTAAATCAATAATTTAAATTTAATTTAATAAAATTAATAAACTTAATATTTAAAATTATTAGAATTAATAATAATAATAATATAGTAATAGTATGAAAATATAAATAAATTAGTTCGAATTATAGAAATATATTATATTAAGTACTAATCTCTTTTTATTAATATTTTTATTATTTAGATAATTTTTTAATATTTTTATAGTTTTTAAGGTTTTTCAATAAAAATTTCGAAAATATAAAGTAAAATCTATAAAAATCAATAGTAATAATAATATCTTAATAATAGATAATTATATAACTAAGTAGTTTAATTTAATTAATTTATAGAAAAATTATTTATTATATTTAACTTAGATTCGATAATTTTTAATAAGAAATTATATTTTTTTAATGAAAAATTATTTTATTATAAAAAAGTTATTAGTTTATATTTAAACTAATTTATTTATATCTTTATATTACTATTATATTATTATTATTAACAATTCTAATAATTCTAAATACTAAGTTTATTAATTTTATTAAATTAAACTTAAATTACTAATTTAGTTAATATTTAATAATATTAATAATATTAAAGATTTAAAAACTATTTTTTAAATCTAGAAAAGTTTTTAGAATATTAATATATTTATTAAAATATTATATTAATATTTATTAATATAGAAATACTCTTAACTTTAAATAATAATAATAATAATAAATAACTTTTTTAATTAAAATGATTTTTTATTGAAAAAATATAATTTCTTATTGAAAATCATTAGATTAAAATCTAATATAATAAATAACTTTTTTATAAATTAAACTAGTTAAGTTACTTAGTTATATAACTATTTATTATTAAGATATTATTATTATTACTAATTTTATTGATTTCTACTTTATATTTTCGAAACTTTTATTAAAAAACTTTAAAAAATTATAAAAATATTAAAAAACTATTAAAATAATAAAAATATTAATAAAAAGAAGTTAATATTTAATATAATATACTTTTATAATTCGAACTAGTTTATTTGTATCTTTGTACTATTACTATATTATTGTTATTATTAATTCTAACAATTTTAAATATTAAGTTTATTAATTTTATTAAATTAAATTTAAATTATTAATTTAACTAATATTTAATAATATTAGTAATTTAAAGTTATTTATTAAATATAGAAGGGCTTTTAAGATATTAATATATTTATTAAAGTATTATATTAATATTTATTAATATAGAAATACTCTTTATTTTAAATAATAATAATAATTAAAATATTATTTTAATTATTTTCTTTTTAATTACTTCTAATATTTTAATAGTTATTAAGTTATTATCTCTAGTTATTAATATTATTAATAATATTATAAATATTATTATATTATTAATTTTATTTATAACTTTTCGATTTAATTATAATATTAATTTATTTAATCTTTTTAATATTATAAACTTGAACCTCTTTATTAGATTTACTATAAATATTATAATTAGTTTTAATAATATTCTACTTCATCTTTTTAAATATATTAACTTATTCTTAATAGAATAGATTAATAAAAATCTGAAAATTATTATTAACTAATTAGTTAACTTAAAATCTATTTAAGTTTTTATTTATAAAGCTTTTAATCTTTTAATTAAAATTAACTTTTTAACTTCTTTTTAAAAATAATAAAGTAAAATATTAGACTTTATTAAAATATTTAAAGATTATATTAGAATAGAAAAGATTAAAAAAGTTATTAACTAATTAACTTCTTAACTTAATAATCTTGAATATATAATTTAAAAGATAAAAGTATAAACTAAAGCCTTGAAATAGTAAAAATAACTTTTAATAATTTTTTTAATAACTCTTTTAGTAACTCTAATATTTCTAGTAACCTTGATATTAAAAATTATTAAAATTATTTAAAATCTAATTTAAGTTTTCTTCGCTAATATTATTATATTAAATAACTTAAAGTCAAGTAATTAGATTACTATTTTAATTAAATCTAAAGTAGTTAAATTTAAAACTAAGTTTTTAAACTAATTTATTTTAATATATAATATTATATTATATTATAATATCTTTTTAATTTTTACTACTTATAATATTATTAATAAGGCTTTTAAAACTAAAGAAGTTAAAAAGTTAATTGTTTTAATTATTATTAATATATTTAATAAGAAGAACTTAATATTAATTATAACTCTCTTTTATATAATCAACTTTTTAATTAAAAAGATTAATATTTAAAAAAACTTTCTTAATTTTAAAAGTATTTAAAAGAATAAACTCTAATTTAAAATAATATTATATAAAATCTTTATATCTAATTTTAATATTTTAGAAAATATAAAATTAATATTAAAAAAGATTAAAATCTTTAATAACTTTTTAAATTTTAAACTAATTAAAACTCTTTATTAACTCTTTTTTAAAGTTAATTAAATTATTAAAAAAGTTAATTTAATAATAATCTCTTTTAAAACTATTAAGAAAGTCGAAAAGTATATAAAGAATTAAATTTATATTATTAAAATCTTAATTAAAATTAAAAAACTATTAAATATAATAAAGTTAATTTAATATATTTATTATTAAAATTTTAAATATATAATTTAGTTTTATTATTATTAAACTAAATATAATTTATATTTAGAACTTTATTTAACTTTTTAATATATTTATAATATTTATAATATTTATAAAAAGTTTTATTTATATTTAACTTTAAAATATATTAATTACTTTTAATTTTATATTAGTAATTTGAAATTATATAAAGTATATAAGATAATAAAAAAGATTAATAATTTCTTATTAAAAATCATTGAATTAAAATCGAATATAATAAATAACTTTTTTATAAATCGATTAAGTTAAACTATCTAGTTATATAATTATCTGTTACTAAGATATTATTATTACTATTGATTTCGTAGATTTTTACTTTATATTTTCGAAATTTTTATTGAAAAACTTTAAAAACTATAAAAACATTTAAAAATTATTAAAACAATAAAAATATTAATAAAAAGAGGCTAGTATCTAGTATAATATACTTTTATAATTTAAACTAGTTTATTTACACCTTTATATTATTACTATATTATTATTACTATTAATTCTAATAATTCCGAGTATTAAGTTTATTAACTTTATTAAATTAAACTCAAATTATTAATTTAACTAATATTTAATAATATTAGTAATACTAAGTAATATTAATAAACTAAGAGGGCTTTTAAGATATTAATATATTTATTAAAATACTATATTAATACTTATTAATATAATTACTCTTTTAACTCTTAATAATAATAATAATAATTAAGATATTATCTTAACTATCTCTTTTTTAATTACTTCTAATACTCTAATTATTATTAAGTTATCTTTTCTAGTTATTAATATTATTAATAATATTATAGATATTATTATATTGTTAACTTTATTTATAACTCTTTGATTTAACTTTAATATTAATCTATTTAACCTTTTTAATATTATAAACTTAGATCTTTTAACTAGACTTACTATAAATATTATAACTAACCTTAATAGTATTTTACTCTATTTATTTAAATATATTAATTTATTCTTAATAGAATAAATTAATAAAAATCTGAAAATCACTATTAACTAATTAGTTAATTTAGAATCTATTTAATTATTTATTTTTAAAGCTTTAGACCTTTTAATTAAAACTAGCTTTTTAACTTCTTCTTATAAATAATAAAATAAAATACTAGATTTTATCGAAGTGTTTAGAGACTATATTAGATTGGGAAAAGTCAAAAAAGTTATTAACTAATTAGCTTCTCAACTTAATAACCTTGAATATATAATCTAGAAAGTAAAAGTATAAATTAAAGTTTTAAAAATATAAAAGCTTTTAATAACCCTTTTAATAACTTTAATATTTCTAGTAATCTTAATACTAAAAATTATTAAAATTGTTTAAAATCTAGTTTAAACTTTCTTTATTAATATTACAATATTAGATAATTTAAAGTTAAATAATTAGATTATAATTTAAACTAAATCTAAAGTAACTAAGTTTAAAACTAAGCTTTTAAATCATTTTATTTTAATATATAATAATATATTATATTATAACACTTTCTTGACTTTAGTTATTTATAATACTATTAATAAGGTTTTTAAAACTAAAAAAGTTAAAAAGCTAATTATTTCAATTATTACTAATATATTTAATAAAAAGAACTTAGTACTAATTATAACTCTTCTTTATATAATTAACTTTTTAATTAAGAAGATTAATATTTAGAAAAACCTTTTTAATTTTAAAAGTATTTAAAAGAATAAACTTTAATTTAAAATAATATTATATAAAATCTTTATAACCAACTTTAATACTTTAAAAGATATAGAATTAGTATTAAAAGAGATTAAGATTTTTAATAACTTTTTAAATCTCAAACTAATTAAAACCCTTTATTAACTCTCTTTTAAAGTTAATTAAGTTATTAAAAGAGTTAATTTAATAATAATCTCTTTTAAAACTATTAAAAAAGTTAAAAGATATATAAGAAACTAAGTTTATATTACTAGAATCTTAGTTAAAGTTAAGAAGTTATTAAATATAATAAAGTTAATTTAATATTTAAAATATTAAAGTTTTAAATATATAATCTAGTTTTATTATTATTAAATTAAATATAGTTTATACTTAGAACTATACTCAACCTTTTAATATACTTATAATATTTATAATATTTATAGAAAATTCTATTTATATTTAACTTTAAAGTATACTAACTACTTTTAATCTTATATTAATAATTCGAAATTATATAAAATATATAAGATTATTAAAAGAGTCACTTTTAATTTATAAATAATCAGAATATCTAAATATTATAAATAAATTTTAATAAAAGTTTATTGAAAACTAAATTAGCTTTTAAATTAATTATTAAATTAAAAATCGACTTATTAATTATTTAAAAACTCTAGATTATAATTAAAGATTAAAACTAATTAAATAGTTAATTTATAACTTATATTAATTTTAACTAGCTTTTAGTATTATATTAGAACTTTAAACTTTGAACTTTAATATATATTTTTAAAGTTCTAATTATTAATATTATATTAATATCTAATAACTTGGATTCGGACTTATTAATAATATAACTAAGTGAAAGTATTAATATATTTAAAATAGTTAATATTTATAATAAAACTAATTAAATTAAAAGCGATTTAAAAAAAATAATTAAAAGAAGTTTATTTTTAAAAACTATTATAACTAATTTATTTATTTTAAAGAACTTTAATATATATTACTTTTAATAGAATTTAAAGTTACTTAATATTTAAAAAGAGATTTAATTAGTTAATTAAATTAAAGATAATAATTTAAAGTTATTTAATAATTTAAAAACTAAAACTTTCTTTTATAAAATTAACTTTTTAATTTTAAACCTTACTTTTATTACTTTAAAGATAATAAAGTATATTAATAATTAGTAAATACTAGATAATCTAGACTTAGATTATTTATTGATCTTTTTTATAATTAAAAATCTAAGTTCAAATTAAAGCTATTTAAATCTCTTTTAGTTTTTTTATACTAAGAAAACTAACTAGGATCTATTTAAAACTAATCTAGTTAATTTAACTAATAAGAATTTAATTTTTAACTAATAACCCTTTAAGCTAATTAGAATTAAATTAACTTTTGAAATATTGATTATCAAGTTTTTAAAAGTTATTAACTTTAAACTAATATAACTAATTAAACTAGTATCGAATATAACGATTTTAAAAATTAAGTTAAAATTATAAACTAAACTTTAATAGACTTTTAAACTTAAAACCCTTTAAAAAACAATATTAAAAGTTTAAAGAAATAAAAGTTAAAATTAAAATTAAAAAACTTATTTCTTTATTTAAAACTAATACTTTTTAGTTATTAAATATATTAAATAAAGTTACTAGAATATTTTCTTAAAGACTAAGAACTTGAAAACTATTTTCAAAGTACTTAATTATATTAAAAGTTATTAAAGTTAGATATTATCTTTAATTTCCAACTAATTAACTTTTAAAAGAAAAATAAATATTTTAAAATCTACTTTATTCCTCTAACTTCTAATATCGACTAGCTTCTTCTAAGATATTTATAAAGTTGATTTTTAACTAAAACTAATAGTTAATAAACTTAAGAAAGTTTATTTAATTAAAGTTAAAAGAAAAACTTTAGGATCTAATAAAATTAACTAGAAAATTATTAATAAAACTTATTTAATTATTCTTAATTTATTTTATAAGATTTATAGTTTACTTTTTAACTTTAATTACTATTTGACTTATTAGTAGCAAATAACTAATATAATATTTAAAAAGTTAAAAAAGCTTAATTATTTAGTCTTAAAAGCTTATAAAGTTATTTTATTACTAAACTACTTTAAAAAGATTAATAAGAGAATACTAATAAAGAGATTAAATTATTTAGCTAAAACAATTAATTTATTATATAGTTTTTAAATTAGAAGTTAATTTAAAAAGTCTATAATTGATATTAGGTTATTATTAGTAATTAAAATTAAATAAAATTATATAGTTAATTTTAAAATATTAGTTTTATTTCTTGATATTAAAAGGGCCTTCGATTATATATTTAAAAACTAATTATTAATAATTTTAAAAGAGTTTAAATTACTATTTAATTTAATTAACTAGATTAACTACTTCTTAGAAGCCTAGTAGCTTTAGTTAACTTTTAATAACTAAATTGAACTCTTCTAACTTATTAATACTAATATTCTTTAAAATAATCTAATTAGTTTAATTTTATTTTTAATTTATATTTAAGATCTTTTCTTAACTATTAGCTATTTAGTCTAGTTTTATATAAACGATATTATACTAATAACTAGTTTAATTAGTTTTAAAAAGAATTATTAAACTTTAGAAAAAGAAATTAATAAGTTATATTCTTTAGAAATAATAAATAATATCGATTTTAATTTTAAAAAAACTAAGTTAATCTACTTCTTTTTTAGTAATTTAAAGGCCTATTTAGTTAAATTATTAAATTAATAAGTTATATACTTTTTCAAGCTAATAAAGTAACTAAGAATTTAATTTAATAATATCTTTAAATTTAAAAGTTATATTAGAATTTGAGTTAATTAAATTAAAATAATAGTACTTTAAGTTAACTAGTTAGTTAATATCTAAACTAGTTTATTTCTCTTTATTATATATTAACTATATATTATTTATATTATTAATATCTTAAATTATAAATCTTTAATTTAATATAAAGAGTAAACTAATTTTAAAGTTTAAC
>JANGZZ010000456.1:0-14378 GCA_026225955.1 Clarireedia paspali | reverse complement strand
AAAAATTATAAAATTTAAAAAATAATTATATACTTTTTATTATTAAAAGATAAATTTATTATTATATTATAATAACTTTCTTAAAATTTACTTTTATATTATTAGTTGAAATAATAATTTTTAAATATTTAATATAAATAATATTAAATTTATATTTTTTAAAATTAATTTATAATCTAATATTTTAGAAATATTATAAAACTAATTTAATATAAACTTTATATTTAAATATATCTTTAAAATAAATTAAGATATTATTAAGATATATAATATAAAAAATATCTAAATAATTAAAAAGAATATTATTTATATAATATTAATATATTATAAAGTTATTAATTAATTTAAAAGATATAACTTTATATTTATAAATATTATAATATATATAAAATATAATATACTTTTCTAAAATTAAATTTATTCTAATATAATAAAATATTTATTTAATATTTAATTTAATAAAGATTTTTATATAAAAGATATAAATAAAAATTTTATTAATAAATAATAATAAATAATAATTTTTATAAATAAATATATTAAGTATTTAAAAGTTAATATAAAAATATAATAATTTATTTAACTTTTTAATAAAAAAGATTAAAATAATAAATAAAGTTTAATTTAATTTAATTAATCTTTTTATCAAATTTTTAATTAAGTATTTTTTAATAGTTTTTAACTTTTTAATTAATATTTTATATAATAAATTATAATAAAGTTTATTTTTTATACTTTCTTTTAAAATAATTTTATAATTATAAAGTTAATAAAATAATAAAATATTTAATTTAGATTTAAAGAATATAATTAAAAATCTTTAATATTTATTAAAAATTAAAAGTTTAATATTAATTTTAAATAGAAAGATTATAATAATTATTTAAAATTAAAAGATAGAATATAATTATTTAAATAATAAAAAAGTAATTCATTTATTTTCTTAATTAATTTATTACTTTTTAAATAATTAGTTAATTTTATAAATTAAAATAATATTTAGTTTTTATTAATTATCTTAATAATAAAATATATAAAAAGTAGTTTTAAAGATTATATATAAATTAATAATCTTCTTTAAATAATTTATTTAAAACTTTTAAAGAGATTTAAATTTTCTAATTATAATTAAAAGTTATATTAATTATTTACTTTTAAAAATAATCTTTATTATTTTAAATATATAAATTTAATTTTTTAAAAATATTTTATAAAATTTAAATAATTATAAAATTAATAATATAATTATAATAAAAGTTAATTTAATTTTTTAAATTATTAAATAAAGTAAAATCTCTTTTATTTTAATATATTATAATATTATTAATATAGTTTTTAAAGTAATTATTTAGTTATTTAAATAATTAATATTAATTTATTATCTTTAATATTTATCTGATTTATAATTTTATTAATTTATATTTTATTAATATTTATAATTGATTATATAAAGATTAAAATTAATATAAATATATAATATAAATTAAAAATATATTTAATTAAAAAGTAAATTTATAAACTAATATAATTAATATTATTTATAATCTAAAAGAATTTAATTTTTAGATAATTATATTCTTTTAAAAATTATAAAATATATAAAGTAAATAATTAAAAAAAAGTATAAATCTAAAGTTAATTATTAATAAATAAGTTTAAATAAATATAATAAGAGATTTCTTAGTTTTTTTATTATTATATCTTTTAATTAATAAAAGTATTTTTAATTTTTTTATAATAATCTTCTAAATTAAATTAAATATTTTAAAGAATATAATATTAATAAAAAAAAAGTTATTTATTTTAAAATTAATAAAAGTTTTAATTTAAAATAAATATTAATTTCTTATTAATATATAAAGGAATATTATATACTTTCTATTTAATAATTTAATTAAATCTAAATATTTTATATTTTTTATTTTATTTAATAAAAAGTTTTTAATTAAATATAATTTTTTATTTAATTATTAATTATATAAATAATAATAATAACTTTAATTTTATATTTTTATTTTTATTTTTATTTATTTATAATATTAAGATATTTTTTTTTTAATTAAAAGAGTTAATATTAATAATATTAATATAATATAAATATAATAAACTAAATATAATTATTTATTTTTTATTTAATTAAAATTATAAAAAACTTATAATTCTTTATAATTCTAGTTAAATAAAGTTTCGATTTATTATTATAGAATATTATATATTTTAAATATATATTTTTTTAATATTATATATAATCTCTTTATTATATATAAACTTTTAAAATTTTAAAATCTTTTTAGTTTTTTAATTATTAATTTTAAAAATAATATAATCTTATTTTTTATTAAATTCTTATAATATATTATTATATTATTAATAATTTATTATTAATCTTTTTAATTAACTAATAATTATTTAAATAATATTTCACTTTTAATTCTTTTTATTTAAAAAACTATTAAAGTTATTAAAAAAAGATCTATTTTATTAAATAATAATATAAATATTATTATTATTATAATTATCTTTATTTTTATTTTTATTCTTTTACTTTCTATTTATAAAATTTATTTACTTTTCTACTTTTCTTATATATATTTTATATTTTTATTTTTATTAATTAATCTTATTTAATAATATATTTTCTTTTTAAAATATTAAATATAAAATATTTAAGAAAAATATTAAGATATTATAATAAAATTAAAACTTTATATTTATTATAATTTTCTTTATAAAATATATTTATCTTAATAAACTTAAAAATATTAATAATAATCTAGATATTTAATATAATAATAATATTTATATAAATTCTAATATTAATATAAAAAAGAGAAATAAAAGAAAAAGTAAAATAATTAATTTTTTATTCTTTTAATTTTAAAATTAGAATATTATTTTATTTTTAATAAATAATAAAGTAATTATATTAATTATATTAATTTTAAAATTATAAATATAAATTAAAATTTAATAAGAATAATTAAAATTATAATAAATTTAAATTATTAAATTAATCTTTATTTATATCTTTTTTAATATTACTATTACTTTCTCTTTAATATCTTTTTAATAAATATAATTTATAAAAGATTAATTAATTCTTTTTATTAAATAATTAAAATTTATTATTAAATTAAAACTTCTTAATAAATAATTATTTTATAAAATAATTAAATTATTTATAAATAAGATATTTAAATAATATAATTCTAAATATAATTTAATAACTTTATATATTTATTTTTAAATAACTAATAATATATATAATCTATTTATTTATATATATTTAATTTACAATTTTTTTTTATTTAATATTAATTTGAATTAACTTTTTTAAATTATTAATCTTATTAATAAGTTTAATAATAATTTTAATATTCTTTTATTTTTTTAAAAATATATAGTTTTTAGTAAACTAATTATATATATTTATTTTAATAAATATTAAATTTATAAGTATATAAGTAATTAAATTAAAAATACTATTTTTAATTATTTTAAAAGATTATTTTTATAAAAATTACTTTTATTTATAGAATAATTAATTAAAGAATTATATTTATTTTTTTATAATAATTTTAAATTTACTTTTATTAAAAATAAATATTATATATTATTTATAATAATCTATATATATTAAGTTTATTATATTAGTAATATTTATATATATTATATTAACTTTATTATCTAACTTTAAAGTTATTACTTTTAATAATAAAATAGACTTTTAAATATATTTAGTATATATATATTTTAAATATATAATTTATATAATTACTATATATATATAAACTTTTAAAGTCTTTTAACTCTTTTAACTTTTTAATTATTAATTCTAAGAATAATATAATCTTATTCTTTATTAAATTTTTATAATATATTATTATATTATTAATAACTTATTATTAATTCTTTTAATTAATTAATAGTTATTTAAATAATATTTTATTTCTAATTCTTTTTATTTAGAAAATTACTAGAGTTATTAAAAAAAAGTCTTTTTTATTAAATAATAATATAAGTATTATTATTATTATTATTACTTTTATTCTTATTTCTATTATTTTACTCTTTATTTATAAACTTTATTTATCTTTTTATTCTTTTTATATATTTCTTATACTTTTACTTTTATTAACTAATCTTATTTAATAATATATTTTCTTTTTAAAATATTAAATATAAAGTATTTAAGAAAAGTATTAAGATATTATAATAAGATTAGAGATTTATATTTATTATAATTCTTTTTATAGAATATATTTACTCTAATAAATTTAAAAATATTAATAATAATCTAAAAGCTTAATATATTAATAATATTTATATAAGTTTTAATATTAATATAAAAAAGAGAAATAAAGGAAAAAATAAAATAATAAATTCTCTATTTTCTTAATTTTAAAATTAAAGCTTTATTTTATCTTTAATAAATAATAAGCTAATTATATTAATTATATTAATTTTGAAATTATAAATATAAACTAAAGTTTAATAAAAATAATTAAAATTATAATAAATTTAAATTACTAAATTAATCTTTATTTATATCTCTTCTAATATTACTTTTAATATTATTATTACTTTCTTTTTAATATCTTTTTAATAAATATAAT
The DNA here is from genome assembly GCA_026225955.1 of Clarireedia paspali. Classification (NCBI taxonomy): domain Eukaryota; kingdom Fungi; phylum Ascomycota; class Leotiomycetes; order Helotiales; family Rutstroemiaceae; genus Clarireedia; species Clarireedia paspali. The sequence continues at coordinate 9,762 of JANGZZ010000456.1, read as the reverse complement.
TTATAAGAGATTAACTAATTCTCTTTATTAAATAATTAGAACTTATTATTAAATTAAGAGTTTTTTATTATAACTTTAAATTATATAGATACTTAAGGATCTTAGATTCAAAAAGTAGAACTTATAATATAGTTACTAAACTAAGTTTATATAATAAAATAAAATCAAGGTATTTATACTTTTAGTATAATAACTATAGTTAATAGAAAACTATTAATAAAAAAGATAGAGAAATAACTTTATTTATTATTTAATACTAAATAAATATTAATATTAATAATATTCTATTAATAAAATTCTATTAGAAGAATTTTACTAATAGAATTATATTAAAAAGTACTTTTAATAGAACTTTAGATAATAATTATATAATATTCTATTTACTTCTATTTATTTTATTTAAATAGAAAGTAATAAAACTAATAAGATAATAAAGAATAAAGATTTATATAAATAAATAGTTTTCTTATAATATATAAAGCTTTGTATTTAATTTAAATAATATTCTTTACTAATTATTATTTATTTATCTATTATTATATTTATCGATTTTTTATATAACTATTATTAATAATAAACCTTATAATATTATTATATAATCTTATTATTATATAGTAATCGAGATTCTAATTACTTCTATATAATTTAAAAGACAAATATTTATAATATTTTAAATACTATTATTACCTTATATACTAAATCGAAATAGCTATAAATAATATTATAATAATTAAACTTTTAATCTAATTACTTACTTTAATAATAGTTATAATTATATTTATATAAAACTATAATAATAATATTGATATATAAATAAAAGATATAAAAAGTGATAATAATAATAATAAACTAAAAGAGTTTAGACTTTAAGAAACTTTAAAGGTTATATTACTAGATAAATATAATAGTAATAGAAAAGAATTAGATATCTTCTTTCTATAACTAAAGATATACTTTAGATTTAATATTAATAAATTCGAAACTCGAGATACTAGAAGTTTTTAAGTAACTTTTTATTTAAAAAGTAAAATAGCTAAATAGATTAAATCTTTTCTAATCAATTATTTTAAAAAAACTAGGAACTTAGAATAAATAATAATAACTACTTTTATTATCTTTGAAAGCTTCGAAGAATTCAAAATAGAAATTTAAAGAGTCTTTAAAGATATTAATATTATTTGAACTATTAAAAGAAAGATCTTTGAATTAAAACAAATTAGATTAATTATCAATTATATTACTAAATTCCGAAAATATAATAATTAGATTAAATAAAAAGTAAAAGCCTTTATTAGTTATTATAAAATAAAACTTAAACTATTTATTAAGAAAGAATTATTAAGAAGAGATTTAATTATAAATATAAATAATCTAATTAAAAAAACTATTTAAATTAATAACTATAAATATAAGTTTTAATATATAATCAATTTTAGACTATCTAAATAATAAAACTAATATTATTAAAAGAATAAAAGAAAACTAAAGTTTATTAAATAATAATATTTTAAAGAAAAGACTTATAATAACTTTATAAAGTTAGATATTATAAGTTCTAAGAATAATTTTTTCTAAAAAAAAAGAAATTATAAATAAGAAAAGAAATTATACTTTAATTATAGATTTCTAGAATACTAATTAAAAGACTATTAAAAGAAGTTTCAAAATTAAAAACTAAAAAGAAATATTTAAAAAGAGAAAAAGTAATTTAAAATATTAATAAATAATAATAGTTATTAAAGTAAAGATATACTTAAATACTAAATTAATATAATAAATAGATAACTTAAAGATTAAAATAATAATTATATATTATTATTATAAATAATATATTATAATAACTACTACTTAGTATATTAATTAAATAAAGATAATATAAATTAGTATTCTAAGAAACTATAAAGAAAAAGAAATTAAATAAATATATTTATCTAATAATTAAAAAATATAATATATATATTATCTTAAATAAATAAAAAATAGATTATTAAAAAAAGAAATAATATATAGAAAGTTAAAATTTAAACTTATCTAAATTAAGTAATTAAGTATTATAACTATATCAAAAACTTCGAACTTAAAATAAATAAAGTTTATATATTGAAATATATAAATAATAAGTATTTCGAATAAAAATAGTTTAAAACAAGAAAAACTTATTAGAAGTTCTTTAAAAAGGATTTCAAAAATAATATACTTTAAATTAAGTAATATTAGATTATATTCTGATATTTAAAAAAAATATAACTTTAATATTAAATTGAAAATAAAGAGAATATTTATATAAAATATCTAGTTATATAGTTTTTAATAGAAAACTAAATATACTATATAAAATCAATAAATAAAAAAGTTAAGATATAATAGAATATATTAATTATAAAACCTTATTATAAAATACTTTATTAAAAATAATTTATTAAACTATTCAAAGTATTAATTAGAGAGTTAAAAGCTACTTTAGAGTTAAGATAGATTCTTTATAAAATATATATAAATAAGTAAATACTTTAAATAATAATAGATTTAAAAATAATAAAAAATTTTATAATATTAGAAACTATAATATTTATAAAATTACGAACTTTTAGAAAATAAATTCTATATAAGTTTATATTTATTAACAAGTAATTAATTAAAAATAATAAAGTTGTTTAATATAAAATATAAGATTTTATAATATAACTAAAATAATATTTTAAATAAATATAAATAGATTTAGTTCTATTAAAAAGATACTAAATAATTTTAAGAATATTATAATTAGAATATTATAATCTATATATTAACTAGATTAAATAAACTTTAAAGTTTAATAAATATAAATATAAAATAAAGTTTATATAAAGTTCTATAAAACTAATACTTTAGATTAGAAAATAATAAGAAAAACTATATATATTAAAAGTAAATAATACTTTAAAAATTAAATACTTAGTTTAAGATCCTTTATTAAAAGATATATTAATAGAATACTAGAAATATATAAAGATCTTTAAGAAAAGATTTTAAAAGAATATCTTATTAAAATATTAATTTTAAAATTATAAAATAAAATTAAAAGAAGAAAAAAAACTATTATTTTTATTAATTATATTATTATCAAAGAAGAAACTTAAGTTGTTTTATAAATACTTTAATAAAAACTTAGTAAAGGAATTTATTAAAGAATTTACTTTATTAATAGAAACTCTAATCTTCTTTATATTAAAGAAAGAAGATAAAAAAGAGAAACTAATTATTAATTATCGAAAGCTTAATAATATTATAATAAAGGATTATTATCTATTACTATTAACTAGTAAATTATAAGATTAGATTAGAAGAACTAAATACTTTATAAAGTTAAATTAATATACAAGATTTAATTTAATCTAAATTAAAGAAAAAGATAAATAAAAGATTATATTCTATATTTAATATAACTATTTTAAATACTAGATAATACTTTTCAAGTTTATAAATATACTAATTATATATATAAAACTAATCAATAATTTATTAAGAAAGTATCTTAATAATTACTATATAGTTTATTTTAATAATATTTTAATCTTTATTAAAACTCTTAAAAAGTATATTAAAATTATATAAAAAATTTTAGAAATTCTTCAAAATATAAATATTTTACTAAAACCTTCTAAATATAAATTCTATATTATTAAAACCGAATTCCTAAGATATATTATTAATATAATAAAACTTAAAATAAATTTAAATAAAATAAAAAAAGTTCTAAAATAAAAAGAACTTACTATTATTAAAAGAATATAATTATTCTTAGAATTTATAAACTTCTATAAACAATTTATTAAAAATTATTTAAAAATTATAATACTACTTATAAAATTAATTAAGAAGGATATAAGTTATAAATAAAATAATATAGTATAAAAAATATTTAATATATTTAAATAAGCCTTTATATAAATATTAATTCTAATTACTTTTAATCTTAAATAACTAATTACTATAAAGATAAATATATTAAACTATATATTAGATATAGTCTTTAGTTAACTAAATAAAAATAGAAAACTATAACTAATAATATATTATTTAAGAAAGCTATAGTTAATAAAACTAAATTATAAGATTTATAATAAAGAGTTATTAACTATTATTAATACTTTTAGAAAATAAAGAGTTTATTTTAAAAGATCTAAGTATATAATCTAAATTTATTTAGATTATAAGAACTTAATCTATTTTATAATAATAAAAATTCTAAATAGATAATAAATATAATAAATAGAGATATTAGTTATATATAATTTCAAGATAAAATATATTAAAAAGAATAAAAATATTAAAATAAATATACTTAGTAAGAAATTAGAATATCTAGAAAATAAGATATATAAATTATATATAATACTTTAATAAGAAAAAGATTTATTAATATTTAATTTACTCTAGTTAACTATAATAACAATATTTTATAATAATTACTTAGAAAAACAAATAAGAAAATAATATAAGAATAATTCGATTATAAAACAAATACTAGAATAACTAAGTAAAGGATTTATAATTAAGAATAATATTATTTACTTTTATAAAAAGATTTATATTTCTTTTATATTATCTAAATAATATACTAAGAAATAATATAAACTATTAACTTATAGTTATTAAAGAATTACTAAGATATTTATATAAATCAAAGTATATTTATATTTCCTATAAATAAGAAAGATAATTAAGAAAGTTATTAGAAACTATAATATTTATATATAAAACAAAACCTTATAATATACTTTATATAACTAACTTAAAACTCCGAATATATTTATTTAACTATAGAAGTCTATTATATAGAACTTTATAATTAAATTATTATACTTAAAGAATCTAATTATAAAAGTAATATATAACTCTATTCTAGTAATTATAAATTAATTAACTAAATTTAAATATATAATTTTATATAAAAAAAGTAGTATAATAGAAGATTTAATATATATTTTCTTAAGAATAATAACTAGTATATATAAAGTACTAATAGAGATAATTTCAAATTATAATAAACTCTTTATATCGAAATTCTAATAAATATTTATAATACTATTAAAAATTAAAAGAAAACTATTTATAATATTCTATTTATAAATAAATAGTTAAATAAAATAACTAAATTAAATTTTAAAATAATATCTATAATATTATATTAATTATAAATAAGATAATTAAATAGAATTATTATTATTTATATAATTTATATATAATATCTTAGAAATAGTAATTATAAATATAATATTAATTTATATTAACTTTAGATTTAAATTAAAAGTATATAATATATAATTAATAAATAAAATAAAATTAAATATAAATATTATAAAAGTAAATAAATTAAAGAAATTATATAAATAATTATTATTTAATATTAAGTTTATTTTATAATAAACTATAAATTACTATAATTCGAAGTATAATATAAAACTAATATTTAAGAAAAAGAATAAAGTTTATCTCTTTAAATAAAATATTAATATAAAAAGACTAAATAATAAACTAAATTATAAGAAATTAAAACTTTTTAAGATTAACAAAGTAGTTAGATTAATTAATTATAAATTAAAATTACTAATAATAATAAAGATATACTTAGTTTTTTATATTTCACTATTTAAGTTAATATTATTAGAAATACTAAATATATTCTATATTAAGATTAAATTAGTTAACTTAAATACTAAATATAAAATCAAAGAAATATTAAACTATAAGTATATTAGAAGATAATTATACTATTTAATAAAATAAAAAGAATATTTATATTTAAAGAATATATAAAAACTAATTAAGAATTTAAATTACTTATAATATTTAAAGAAATTCTATTAAAGGTACTTTTATTTTTTAACTAAGTAACTAGTTTAGAATTATTTATTAAAAATAATTTAAAAGAAAATAAATTAATAATAATAAAAGTAAATATATAAATAATCTACTTAATTCTCTTTTACTTTAATCTCTCTTTCTTTTCAAACTCCTCTAATATATTAATTGTATATAAATTATACTATAATATTTTCCTAGTCTTTTCTTTCAAAACCTTTTACTATTTCTTTAGATATATATAATAAGTGAAAACTTCTTACTTTTATTAAATAATTATCTCCTTTTTAACCTTTAGATAAACTTTCTCTTATTATATACTCTCTTATTATAATATAGAATTTCTAAAGACAAATTTATTAAAAAACCTAAATAAGTACTTTATATTATAAATAAATATCAGGATAATACTAGATTAAAAAGAGGATAATATTATAATTTCAAGTTATATAGATATCTAAAGACTTTAGATTTAAAGAGTAGAATTTATAATATAATTATTAGACTAAGTTTATATAATAAAATAAAATCAAAGTATTTATATCTTTAATATAATAACTATAATTAGTAGAAAACTACTAGTAAAAAAGATAAAGAAATAATTTTACTTATTATTTAGTATTAAATAAATATTAATATTAATAGTATTTTATTAGTAGAATTCTACTAGAAAAATTCTATTAATAAAATTATATTAAAAGATACTCTTAGTAGAACTTTAGATAATAACTATATAATATCTTATTTACTTTTATTTATTCTATCTAAATAAAAAGTAATAGAACTAATAAAATAATAAAGAATAAAGATCTATATAAATAGATAGTTTTCTTATAATATATAAAACTTTATATTTAATTTAAATAATATTCTTTACTAATTACTATTTATTTATTTATTATTATATTTATCGATTCTCTATATAACTATTATTAATAATAAACCTTATAATATTACTATATAATCTTACTATTATATAGTAATCAAGATCCTAACTACTTTTATATAATTTAGAAGATAAGTATTTATAATATTTTTAATAAATAATTATTTTATAAAATAACTAAGTTATTTATTAATAAGATATTTAAATAATATAATTTTAAATATAATTTAATAACTTTATATATTTATTTCTAAATAATTAATAATATATATAATCTATTTATTTATATATATTTAATTTATAACTTTTCTTTATTTAATATTAATTTAATTTAACTTTTTTAAATTACTATCTTATTAATAAATTTAATAATAATTTTAATATCTTTTTATCTTTTTAGAAATATATAATTCTTAATAAATTAATTATATATATTTATTTTAATAAATACTAAACTTATAAATATATAAATAATTAAATTAAAAGTATTATTTTTAATTACTTTAAAAGATTATTTTTATAAAAGCTACTTTTATTTATAAAATAATTAATTAAAGAATTATACTTACTTTTTTATAATAAGTTTAAATTTACTTTTATTAAAAATAAATATTATATATTATTTATAACTACTTTAGAACTATTATCTTTATTTAAGAAATTTTATTAATAACTCTTTATTTTAATTTCTATTAATTAATTTTAAAGGAAATAATCTATAAAAACCTTTTTTATAAACTTATTAAATATTATTAAAATTAGATTAAAAATATTTAATATTAAATTATAACTTTATAAAAACTAGTTTAATATTTAAACTTTTTAAAATAATAAGATAATATTAAAAAGTTATTAATATCTTTTTAATTTATTTATATTATTATAATATTTACTTTTATATATTATTTTATTAATATTATATTTCTTAAAATATTTAACTTTATTTAAAAGATTATAATAAAAAGATTAAAAATACTTTTATTAATTAAAAGATATAATAATAAAAGAAATTAAAAAATCTTTTATTATATTTATTTAAATCTATTTATTAATAATTAACTTTAAACTTATATTTCTTTTTTAATTATTTATTTAATATACTTTATAATTTTTAAAAGAATATAGTTATTTGAAAATCAAATCTTTTTAAACTATAAATAATATTAACTATATTAATTTATAAATTTACCTTTTAATTAAATATATTCTTAATTTATATTATATATTTATATTAATTTTAATCTTTATATAATTAATTATAAATATTAATAGAATATAAATTAATAAGATTATAAATTTAAAGAATATTAAAAATAATAAATTAATATTAATTATTTAAATAACTAGATAACTATTTTAATAATTATAATAATAATATTATAATATATTAATATAAATAAAAATTTTATATTACTTTATAATTTAAAATATAGAATAAATCTTTATTATAATTACTTTATTAATTTCATAGTTATTTAAGTTTTATAAAATATTTTTAAAAAATTAAGTTTATATATTTAAAATAATAAAGATTATTTTTAAAAGTAAATAATTAATATAACTTCTAGTTATTATTAGAAAGTTTAAATCTTTTTAAAAGTTTTAAATAAGTTATTTAAAGAAGATTATTAATTTATATATAATCTTTAAAACTATTTTTTATATATTTTATAATTAAGATAACTAATATAAATTAAATATTATTTTAATTTATAAAATCGATTAATTATTTAAAGATTAATAAATTAATTAAGAAAAAAAATAAATTACTTTTTTATTATTTAAATAATTATATTTTATTTTTTATTTTTAATTAATTATTATAATTTTTTTATTTAAAATTAATATTAAACTTTTGATTTTTAATAAATATTAAGAATTCTTAATTATATTCTTTAAATCTAAATTAAATACTTTATTATTTTATTAACTTTATAATTATAAAATTATTTTAAAAGAAGATATAAAAAGTAAATTTTATTATAATCTATTATATAAAATATTAATTAAAAAACTTAAGATTATTAAAGAATATTTTATTAAAAATCTAATAAAAAGATTTATTAAATTAAATTAAACTTTATTTATTATTTTAATTCTCTTTATTAAAAAACTAAATAAATTATTATATTTTTATATTAATTTCTAGATATTTAATATATTTATTTATAAAGATTATTATTTATTATTATTTATTAATAAAACTCTTATTTATATCTTTTATATAAAAATCTTTATTAAATTAGATATTAAATAAATATTCTATTATATTAAAATAGATTTAGTTTTAAAAGAGTATATAATATTCTATATATATTATAAAGTTTATAAATATAAAGTTATATCTTTTAAACTAATTAATAACTTTATAATATATTAATATTATATAAATAATATTCTTTTTAACTATTTAGATATTTTTTATATTATATATTTTAATAATATTTTAATTTATTTTAAAGATATATTTAAATATAAAATTTATATTAAATTAATTTTATAATATCTTTAAAATACTAGATTATAAATTAATCTTAAAAAATATAAATTTAATATTATTTATATTAAATATTTAAGATTTATTATTTTAATTAATAATATAGAAATAGATCTTAAGAAAGTTATTATAATATAATAATAAATTTATCTTTTAATAATAAAAGATATATAGTTATTTCTTAAATTTTATAATTTTTATAAATATTTTATTTATAATTTTAATATTATAACTAAGTTATTTATTAATTTAATTAAAATTAATACTTTATTTTATTTTAATAAAAGTTATTAACTAGCTTTTAATATATTTAAATATATATTAATAAGTATATTACTTTTTTAATATTATAATTATTTACTTTTTTATATATTAAAAATAAATATATTGAATAATATTATAATAAATATACTTTTATAAAAATATAATAATAATTAGCTTTTTATAATATTTTTTTTAAAGATAATATAATTAGTTAAATTAAATTATAAAGTATATAATAAAGAAATATTTATAATTATTAAATTATTTAATA
>JANGZZ010000455.1:0-14396 GCA_026225955.1 Clarireedia paspali | reverse complement strand
AAATATAAATATTATAAAAATAAATAAATTAAAGAAATTATATAAATAATTATTACTTGATATCAAGTTTATTTTATAATAAATTATAAATTATTATAATTCGAAATATAATATAAAACTAATATTTAAAAAAAAAGATAAAGTTTACTTTTTTAAATAAAATATTAATATAAAAAAATTAAATAATAAACTAAATTATAAGAAATTAAAACTTTTTAAAATTAATAAAGTAGTTAAACTAATTAATTATAAACTAAAGCTATTAATAATAATAAAGATATATTTAATTTTCTATATTTTATTATTTAAATTAATATTATTAGAAATATTAAATATACTTTATATTGAAATTAAACTAGTTAATTTAAATATTAAATATAATATTAAAGAAATATTAGATTATAAATATATTAAAGAATAATTATATTATTTAATAAAATAAGAAAGATATTTATATTTAAAAAATATATAAGAACTAATTAAGAATCTAAATTATTTATAATATTTAGAGAAATTTTATTAAAAGTATTTATATCTTTTAACTAAATAACTAGTTTAAAATTATTTATTAAAAAAAGTTCGAAGATTAAAAAGTTAACTTTAAAAGAACTAAATATTTAAAAAACTTATATAATTTATTTAATTTATTCTCTTTTTAATTACTCTCTCTCTTTATATTTATCTAATTTATTTAATAAATTATAATTTATCTTATATATTTTCTATTCTTAACTTTTAAAATAAATCTTTTAAATATTTAAATATATTATCTTTATAATAATCTTAATTATCTTTTAATTAATTTTTTAAATCTCTTTATTTAAAGAATTTTAATTTAATAACTTTAATATTTTATTTTATAAATTAAAATTATAAATATAGTTTTATTAAAAATATTTAGAATAATAATAATTTATAAAATTAAAAAGTATTTTAATATATTAATTAATATAACTAGCTTTCTTATAATAAGAATATATAATTATTTTTCTTTTAAATTTTTCAATATAATTTCCTAAATTAATTATAATAATATATTTAGTAGAATATTTAATAAATATAATAAAAGAAGAGAAAATTAAAAAGTTATTAAATATCTAAATAGATACTTTATATTATTATAATAAATATTAAAATAATACTAAGTTAGAAAAAGAATAATATTATAACTTTAAATTATATAGATATTTAAAAACTTTAAATTTAAAAAGTAAAATTATAATTATAACTATTATATTAAAATTAATATTAAATATTAGAATTAATAATATTCTTTTAATAGAAATTTATTAATAGAACTTTATTAATAAAATTATATTAATAAATACTTTTAATAGAATTTTAAATAAAGATAAATATATTTAATAAAATAAAAATAAGAAAAAATAGTTTTTAATTTAAAAGTTATATAATAGATTATAAAATTATATATAAATATATAATCTAAGATTATAAAGTTATATATAAGAATATAATTTAATAAAGAATATAAAAGTTTATATAAATAAATAGTTTTCTTATAATATATAAAGTTTTATATTCAATTTAATTAATTATATTAAGTTATTATTTATATTTATTATTATAATTATAATTAATTTATATTATAACTATTATTAATAATAAACTTTATAATATTATTATATAACTTTATTATTATTTAATAATCAAGATTTTAATTACTTTTATATAACTTAGAAGATAAATATTTATAATATTAGTTTATTAATTATTAAATAATTTAATAATTATAAATATTTCTTTATTATATATTTTATAATTTAGTTTAATTAATTATATTATTTTTAAAAAGAATATTATAAAGAGTTAATTATTATTATATTTTTATAAAAGTATATTTATTATAATATTATTTAATATATTTATTTCTAATATATAAAGAAATAAATAATTATAATATTAAAGAAGTAATATATTTATTAATATATATTTAAATATATTGAAAGTTAATTAATAACTTTTATTAAAGTAAAATAAAATATTAGTTTTAATTAAATTAATAAATAACTTAATTATAATATTAAAATTATATTATAATTAGATGATAATTAGATATATAAAAATAATATAAATATAATTAATTAGATTTATTAATTGATTATTATTTACTCTTTTCTTGAAATTTTCTAATTTATTTATAAAGATTAGTAAAAGTCTTTTATAAAGAGAATAATTCTATTTGATTCTATAATTTATAAAGGAAATATAAATAAAAGTTATAATATATTAATAAAAGTTCTTTACTTTATATAAAGATTATTGATTATTAATAATATTATAATAATTATTATAAATCTTAGCTTTGATATCAATATAGATTAGTTTATAAATACTAACTATATATTTATATAATTAGATAATTAAATCTACTTTATAATTCTAAATATTATATAATATTAGATATTATATAATTCTTTTTATAATATACCTTTTAGTTTAAATATTAAATTATAATAAATTAAAGAAAGTTCTAAATAAAAGAAATATTAAATATAATTATAATTAATTTTATCTACTTATTTATTTAAGATTAATAATTAAGTAGTTACTTCTAAGATAGTTTAGTTTAGAATTATAATTAATATTAATTAATTAGTATATAATTAATTTAGTGAATATTTATTTTAATTAAATTAAGATATTTTAATTAATTATTATTATTATTATTACTTTAATCAAATATAGTTATAAATAAATTTTTTATAATAATAAAGTTTAAAATAATAATTTTATAATATATATATTTAAATTACTTCCTTTTATTTATATTATATATTAATAATATTAATATTATTATATTCTACTTATTTTCTAATAAATTTATACTAATACTTTCTAATCCTTTTTAAAAAGTTTTCAAGAAACTTTTATTATATCTAAATATAATTATATACTTTTAAATAAATAGAATAATAATAAAGATAAATATATTAATTTCTATTTAATTAGATATAATCTTTATTATAATTATATTTATAATTTAGTGATTCTAACTAATCTATTTTATATTTAATAAACTATTTAATAAGTTTATAAATAATATAATAATATATAATCTTCTTCTTTTATTTAGTTAAAGATAATTAATAAATTCGAACTTTTTATTTTTAACTTTAGTATTTTTAATTTTGAATTTTAAATATCTTTATTTGATAATAATATTATTATTATAAAAATTACTTAGTTTTTAATAAATATAAGTTTTAAATTCTTTTTATTTTTCTAATTACTTTACTTTCTAATTACTAATTATTTATATAATTAAGTTTTAAATTCCTTTTCTTTATATTTAATATATATAAATTGTTTATTTTAACTTTTATTTAAATAAGACTTTTATATATTCTTTAATTATTCTTTATTAAGAACTTTTAAAATTATCTTCTTTTAATAAATTTTATATATTAAGTTATATTCTTGATCTTAAAGAAAATAATTCTATTTCTATTAATTAAAGTAGATAATTATCTACTTTATTTTAAAGTTCAAATTAATTAGTATTTTTATTATAATCTTTTTTCGATTATAATATTCTATATATATAAACTTATAAATCAACTAATTTATAGATACTTTCTAAATATTTTTAAGATCTTATAAAATATTCTTACTTTTATTATAATCTTTTATTATTAAATTCTTAAATTAGTTTTAAACTTGATAAATATTATATACTTAATCGATCTATTTTCTATTTTAAATATTTTAAAAAAGATTATAATTCAAAGTATAATTAATATATAATATAGTTTCTTGAAATTAGTTTTACTTTATCTTAATTATTAATTTAGATTTTATAATATAAAAGTAAAATAATTATTACTTTAAATAATCTTCAACTAATTAAAGATAATCTTTATATAATATTTAATTAAAGTAGTTTAATTAGTAATTACTTTACTACTTTTATTAATATTAAAGATACTTTTTCTAATAATATTTTAAATTTATTTAATAAGAATATTAGAACTTTTTAAAATAATATTTAAGATTATTTTAATTTTAGTAATTAAAATAACTATTATTATATTCTTTATTTTAATTATATTTATATATTTATAATACTTTATATAATTCTAAAAAAGAATATTATTATAATTAACTATATACTAAGAAGTTAAATTATTATTAAAATTATAAAATAAAGAAGTATTATTTTATTCTTAAAATCTTAATATTAATTATTAAGAAACTATTAATATTTTCTAAATAAAGAGTTCTTAATAAAATAAATTTCTAATTTAGTATTTTTAAAATTAGATTAATTTTTAATAATTAGAATTTAAAAGATACTTAGAAGTTTTTCAAAATATTAATTAAGATATATAAATTAAAGTAATATCTTATAAATTAATTATTTAATAAAGAGAATAATAATTAAAAGGGAGATAAAAGTAATAATAAAGATAATAATAATAATAATAATATATTTTTATTATCTAGTTTTTATTAAACTTGATTATAATATTCAAGTTAAATTAATTATAATAAAGTTCTAGTTATTTTTTAATAAATTATTTATAATAAAATAATTTTTATTTCTCTTTTTAATATAATTAATATCTTTTTAAATAATCTTATTATTATTACTTCTATATATTATCTTAGATTATCTAGTAATATTTAGTTTATTCTTAGAATAATATTAAGAACTTTTTATAAATTTATTATATTTATTTATATTACTTTTTAAGATTCTATAATATATTTACAAAGATCTAATATTTATATTAATAGTTCAAGTAATTTAAATAATTAAAATCTTTTAAATAAATACTACTTTCTTATATATTAACTTTTATAATAAAATATTGATTATTTTATTTATTTTTAGAGTTTTTTTACTAGTTTTAACTTATTAACTATTTATTATAAAGATTATATAATATTATATAAAAGGTTAATTACTAATAGATTTTTAAAGATAAAAGTTAAAAAACTATTTTATACTAAATTAAAGTAATTATTAGATAATAATAAAATTATTAAATAAAAGTATTTAAAGTTTCTTTAAATAGTTTAGAATATAATATTAAGAATTAAATATATATTAAATTTATAACTATCTAATTTTTATAAAAATATAATCTAAATACCTCTTTTTATAATTAAGAGTCTTTTAATAATATTCTTATTATATATTAATTAATATTTTTTTTATATAAATATTCTAAGATTATTTATTTATTAGTAATATTCACTATATTATTAGTTTTTATTAATCTTTATATTTAATTGAATTTATAAGTATCTAGATAAGATTTATTAAAAAGATAATTTTTATTAAATAATCTAATTATTTTATTAAAAATTATTTATTTTAATTATATTCTATTTTATATATTAAAATTAAATTATTAATAAATTTTACTTTTAAAAAAATATAATAAATAAAAAAGTAACTTTCAAAGAATATTTTATAAAGTTTTAACTATTATATTTAACTTTTTAATTTTACTCTTTATATTTTATAAATTTAAATAAATATAAAAGTATTTAAATTATTAATATATAAGATTTTTAATAAAATTATTAACTAATATATTCTTTATAAATAAATAAATAATATTAAATAATTTCTTTAAATATTCTTATTTTAATTATATATTTTAGATATTAATATATTTAAATTTAATTAATATTCTTTTATTTTTATTTATAATTAGTTTTATTATTTATATATTATTATAATAGATAATAATAAGTTTAAATATTACTAATTCGAGTTTCTTTAATAATCTATTTATTATTATAATCTCTTTAATAATCTTTTCAATATTAAGTAACTTTACTTTTATTATAAAAGTTATTATTATATCTTACTTTAATACTTTCTAAATAATTAATCTACTATATAAAGATATTATATATTTTTGAGAAAATCTTTTTATTTTATTATTATTAATAAATAATATATCTAATATTATAAGTAGTTAAAATAAATAGTTTATATTATATTTAATAGTTAAATATTTAATTCTTTATAAATAATTAATATAATAATTAATTACTTTTAAATAATTTTTAAATAGATTAATTAAAAAATAAGATAGTTAAGATACTATAAATATAATATCTATATATAAAGTAATTATTATATATAAGATAGATTTAATTTTCTTTTAGTATTCTTTAATTATTAATTTTAATATAATTTCTTTATTCTTTTTAAATTCTATTATTAGAAGTAGAGTATTTATAAATTTATTATTTACTAAACTAAACTTTCTAATAATCTTTTTAATATAAATATTATAAATAAATTATAGTTTCTTCTAGATTTAATTCTTAATAATCTATATTCTTAGGAATTATTTAATATTATTTATTTTATATAGTTTATATATAGATTAGATCTTATTAATAATTCTTTTTATTTTCTTAGTATATTTCTTATTATAAATAATTTAAATATTATTAATAAAGAAGAATATTAATATTTTATAATCTTTAATAATAAATATATAAAATTTATTTAAATATAATTTTATTTCTAATCTAATTAAAGTTTTAATAAAATCTTTAAATTATATTATTAATAAGTCTTATAAATTATAAAGAGTATAGTTAATAATAATAATTATATTTTCTACTTTATAATTATCTAAAAGATAATATATAATTAACTCTTTATTTAAATTATATAATATATTTATAAAAATATTTATTATATTAAACTATTTAGTTTTTAGATTAAATTTAATAATTATAATTATAATAATATAAAAAGAATAAAAAGTAAATATTATTATATAAATAAACTTGATTATACTTTTTATTTATAAATCTTCTCTTATTATAAATCGCGATTTATATTTAATAATATAACTATTTTAATCGGTTTTATATATAAAGATTTATTTAAAAAATATTAATTTTATCTTTATTAAACTTTTTAATATTACCTTCTATATATTTTAAATCTTAAGATTATTAATCTTCTTATTATAATCAACTTTGAATATTATTTTTATTAAATATATATCTAAGTTTTAATATTATTTAGATAATTTTATTATTTAACTTTTATAGATTTTAAATAACTATAATAATTTAATTATAAGTTTCTTTGATTTTATTATAATTATAATAACTACTATATTATAAAGTATTATAAATTTACTTTACTTTTTATTTCTATTTATATCTAAGTAATTAGACTAAAATATATTATAAAAATTATTAAGTTTCTTATTACTTTTAAAAGATAATTAAGTTATAATTATTCTAATAAATATATTAATAATCTTTTTATTATATTTTATATAAAATTGTTTCTATCTTCTAATTTTATATATTGAGATTTAATTTAATTGTTAATAGAAAAAAAATCTAATATCTTATATATTTTATTTTAAATCTACTTTTCTAGTTAAGACTTTGATTATAAATCTTAGTTTCTTAAATAATTAAATCTCTTTATTTAATATACTAATTAATTAAAAAGCTTTTTATTATACTAAAATAACTTTAATCTCTTTTTATTTATACTATTAAATATTATTATATAAAGTATATATAGGATTATATAAAGTATCTTTAATTTATAAAAGTATTTATTTAATAATATTTTCTTCTTCTAAATTTTCTTTATATTCTTTATAAAGTATATTAATAATATTAATATAATTATAATTTATTTCACTTTCAAGTTTATTAACCTTTCTAATTATTAATAAATTAAATAATATAAATCTATTAAATACTTTATATTTTATTTATCTTCTTTATTAACTTTATTTATTATTAGTTAGATTATTAATATCTATATTTTAAATTTAGTTAAATATAATTTTAGTTTTAATAATAATTTAATTTTCAAGTTAATTTTATATATATTATATATTTAGATTATTACTATTTTTATCTAGATATAGATTATTATCTAATAGTTATAAATTATTAAAAGATCTTTACTTATTATTATTAAACTTTTTTATTTTTAAGATCTCTTTATAATATTTCTAATTATTAATATTTTATAAAGTAATTCCTTTTATAATTATATTAAGATCTATTATATTATTATTTTCTAATAATAATCTATTTAAATTTTTAATAATCTTAAAATTAAAAATTTAAATAACTTTATTTAAATACTTTTTTAAAAGTGATTTCTATTTCTTTTTAACTTTAAAGTAAATAATATTTTTATTAAACTAAATATTATAAATAATAATAATCTTATTAAACTTTAATATCTATATATAATAAATTAGTAATCTAAATATATAATCTATTAAGTATTTTAAATAGATTTAAAGATTAACTTTATATTATTTTTTATTTATATCTATTTCTTATTCTTTATTTAAAGAATAAGTTTAATAATTATAATAATATATATTATTCTAGTTTAAATATAAATTAGTTATAATTGATATTAGTAGTATAAAGTTATATTATTAGAAATATTATTTAAACTAAGAGTTTAAAACTTTGTTTAATATTTTAAAACTTCTTTATTATAATAAATTTATATTATATAAATAAATTATTATTTATATAACTTCAAGTTATAAATTTAATAAAAGATTTATTTAAGTTTATATTTTTATTATTTTAATAATAATTTCTTAATTTATATACTTTGTTATACTATTTAACTTATAAATATAAATTAGTAAAAGTTTAATTTTAATTCTTTTAATAAATAACTATTATTTATACTTTATATATTTATTTATTCTAATTATTAATTTATTATTATTTTACTTGATAATATAAATAAATAAATAATATTATCTTTTTATTTATATTTTAAAATTAATAATTATTTAGAACACTTTATAATAAATCTTATTAATTAATAGGATTTTAAAGATTTTATTATTATATAACTTTTTGATTAGTAATAATTATAAATAATTATTAAATAATATTAAGAAATCGAAAAGATTTTATATAACTTTATAAAATAATCTTAATAATTATTAATCTTCTAAGTAATAATTAATTATTTACTTTATATATACTTTTATATAATATTTATAATTAACTTTTAAAACCCTTTTAATTTTTATACTTTTTATTTTATTTACTAGATATTTAAATACTTTTTAATTTAAATATCTAGCTTTATTATACTATATTTATATTATATTTTCTTTATTAGATTAAGAATTATATAATTATCTAAATAATTTATTAATCTTATATTAAATAACTAAGTATATTATTATAACTTTATTTATAAAAATATTATTTAATATAATTAGATAGTAAGAAATAATCTTTTTATATTTTAAAAAAACTAGATTATACTTTTATATAAATAATATAATAATTGTACTTTTCTTATATAATCTATATTTTAATATATAGTTAAAATTATAAAACTATAAATTTACTTTTATTAATTAAAACTTAGAGATTATATTAATATAAAAACTAAGAATAAAAATAATATTTATTAAGATAAGATCCTTTATATTAAGTTTATTTAGATTATTAAAAATATTCTTAATAATATAAATATTATATCTAACAATTAGTAATAATAATATATTTATTTTAATAATATTATTATTATTAAAACAAGTGATTTTTCTATTATTAAGAAAAGAGATATTATTAATTAAATATATTATATTATAGTTATTTAAAAAAATAGAGTTTATTAAATAGTATTTATTAGTAATAATTAATATAAAGTATATACTAAGATTACTACTTTTTATTAGAGAGAGGTTAATAATTATTATTATAACTTTTTTTAAGAATAATAATAAAAAGATAGTTAAATTAATTATTAGTTATAATAAACTTTTCTTAATTATAATCTTTTTTAAATTATTTTATTAAAGTAATTTAAACTTCTTTTTAATCTATTTAATCTTAGTTATACTAAACTTCTTTTTAATTAGTTTATTCTTTAATATACTTCTTAATTATAAATAATTTTCTAGTTTTTAAATATATCTATTCTTTAGATTAAAGAATTAATTCTTTAAATAATATAAATAATTCTTATTCTTTTTCTTATATAATTTATTCTTAGTATTTATAATTTTAAACTTAGATTTATTTTTCTTATTTAAATTAGTCTCTAATCTTAATAAGTTTCTAATAAAGATTATAATTATATATATATTTTTTTCTTTAGATTCTTAAGATTTATTAATTAATTAAATATTAAGAATAATATTTATTTAATCTAAAGTTAAAATAAATAAACTAAATTATTAATTAGTAATAATTCGTTTTAATTCCTTATCTATTTATATTAATTTAATTTTAACTTTGATTACTTTAAAGAAAGTAGTTATTATAATTATCTCTTTTATTTTATTTAACTAATAAATATATACTTTATTATAGATTATATTCTACTTTTTATATTAATTATTTAAAAATACTTAATTATAATATATTTAATTAAAAATATTAATATATTCTTTTTAAATATTAAAAAGAACTATAGAATTATATAATACTAAGTAAGTTTTAAATAAATAAATAATATTATAAAGTATAATATTACTAAGATTAGTATTTTTAAAATTATAATTAATAAAGAAGTTTATATTTATAATTATAAAGATCTATATATAAATATCTTTAAAAACTTTATAATAAAAATTATACTTTATTTTTTTAATTAAATATTCTTTTTATATAATTATAAAATTATTATAGATATTCTTAATTAATAAATATTTTAGCTTTAATAAATTCTTTATATTAATAGTTTTCTTATTAGTTCTATTTATTATAATATTATAATTAGTAAATAATTAAATATATAATTTATCTTTTATTTAGTTAATAGTTTTTACTTTTAATAAAGATTAAACAAGTTAGTTTATACTAATTATCTTATTAAGTTAGATTTCGATTAAAAGTCTAATTAGTTTTTTATAAATATTAAGATTAATTAAATACTATATTTACTTAACTTAATATTATTATTTAAATTCAAAGAATTATATTATCTATTATTACTAGTTAAATAACTTAGTATTATTAACTATTCTAAATTAAATTATAATAATTAATAATTATTAAAGAAGAGAGAGATAAATATAAGAAAATATTTAAAAAATAGTTTTTAAATAAATTAATAAATAGTTTAGTTTATATAATAAAGTATATATTAGATTAAACTTATAACTATTATAATTAAATCATAACTAAGTATATAAAAATAATATAAATATAATTAATTAGATTTATTAATTGATTATTATTTACTTTTTTCTTAAAATTCTTTAGTTTATTTATAAAGATTAATAAAAGTCTTTTATAAAAAAAGTAGTTTTATTTGATTTTATAATTTATAAAGAAAATATAAATAAAAATTATAATATATTAATAAGAGTTCTTTATTCTATATAAAGATTACTAATTATTAATAATATTATAATAACTATTATAAATCTTAGCTTTGATATTAATATAGATTAGTTTATAAATATTAATTATATATTTGTATAATCAAGTGATTAAACCCACTTTATAATTCTAAGTATTATATAATACTAAATACTATATAATTCTTTTTATAATAAATTATAAATAAAATATTTATAAAAATTATAAAATTCAAAAAATAACTATATATCTTTTATTATTAAAAAATAGATTTATTATTATATTATAATAATTTTCTTAAGATTTACTTTTATATTATTAGTTAAAATAATAAATTTTAAATATTTAATATAAATAATATTAAATTTATATTTTTTAAAATTAGTTTATAATCTAGTATTTTAGAGATATTATAAAATTAGTTTAATATAAACTTTATATTTAAATATATTTTTAAAGTAAATTAAAATATTATTAAGATATATAATATAAAAAATATTTAAATAATTAAAGAGAATATTATTTATATAATATTAATATATTATAAAGCTATTAATTAATTTAAAAAGTATAATTTTATATTTATAAACTTTATAATATATATAAAATATAATATACTTTTTTAAAGTTAGATTTATTTTAATATAATAAAATATAATATACTTTTTTAAAGTTAGATTTATTTTAATATAATAAAATATTTATTTAATATTTAATTTAATAAAGATTTTTATATAAAAGATATAAATAAAAGTTTTATTAATAAATAATAGTAAATAATAATCTTTATAAATAAATATATTAAATATTTAAAAGTTAATATAAAAATATAATAATTTATTTAACTTTTTAATAAAAAAGATTAAAATAATAAATAAAGTTTAATTTAATTTAATAAATCTTTTTATTAGATTCTTAATAAAGTATTTTTTAATAATTTTAAGTTCTTTAATTAATATTTTATATAATAGATTATAATAAAGTTTATTTTTTATATCTTCTTTTAAAATAATTTTATAATTATAAAGTTAATAAAATAATAAAGTATTTAATTTAGATTTAAAGAATATAATTAAGAATTTTTAATATTTATTAAAAATTAGAAGTTTAATATTAATTTTAAATAAAAAAGTAATAATAGTTAATTAAGAATAAAAGATAAAATATAATTATTTAAATAATAAGAAAATAATTTATTTATTTTCTTATTTAGTTTATTAATTTTCAAATAATTAATTAATTTTATAAATTAAAGTAATATTTAATTTATATTAATTATCTTAATTATAAAGTATATAAAAAGTAATTTTAAAGATTATATATAAATTAATAATCTTTTTTAAATAACTTATTTAAAGTTTTTAAAAAGATTTAAACTTTTTAATAGTAATTAAAAGTTATATTAATTATTTACTTTTAAAAGTAATTTTTATTATTTTAAATATATAAACTTAATCTTAGAAATATTTTATAAAGTTTAGATAATTATTAAATAAATAAAATAATTATAATAAAGATTAATTCTACTTTTTAAATTATAAAGTAATATAAAATTTCTTCTATATTAGTATATTATAATATTATTAATATTAGAGTAACTATTTATTTATTTAAATAATTAATATTAACTTATTATTTTTAATATTTATTTAATTTATAATTTTATTAATTTATATCTTACTAATATTTATAATTAATTATATAAAGATTAAACTTAATATAAATATATAATATAGATTAAAAATATATTTAATTAAAAAGTAAATTTATAAACTAATATAATTTATATTATTTATAATTTAAGAAAATTTAATTTTCAAATAATTATATTCTTTTAAGAATTATAAAGTATATTAAATAAATAATTAAAAAGAAAATATAAATCTAAAGTTAATTATTAATAAATAAATTTAAATAAATATAATAAAAGATTTCTTAATCTTTTTTATTATTATATCTTTTAACTAATAAAAGTATTTTTAATCTTTTTATTATAATCTTCTAAATTAAATTAAATATTTTAAAAAATATAATATTAATAAAAATAAAGTTATTTATTTTAAAATTAATAAAAGTTTTAGTTTAAAATAAATATTAATTTCTTATTAATATATAAAAGAATATTATATATTTTCTATTTAATAATTTAATTAAATTTAAATATTTTATATTTTTTATTTTATTTAATAAAGAGTTTTTAATTAGATATAATCTTTTATTTAATTATTAATTATATAAATAATAATAATAGTTTTTTCTTTATATTTATTTTCTTACTTTTATTTATTTATAATATTAAAATATTTCTCTTTTTAATTAAAAGAGTTAATATTAATAATATTAATATAATAAAAAGTAATATTATAAGAATAATTAAAAATATTTTTAAAAGAAGAAAAGTTATTTTTTAATTTATTTTAAAAAATAGATATAGTATTCTTTAATATAAAGTAAAAGAGTATTTTATTAATAATAAGATTAATTAATACTAATAAAATAAAGTAGTTAAAATTAGTTTTATAATTTAATAAAAGATAATTAATTTAATTAATAATAATTTCTCTATTAAACTTAATTAAAATATTAATAGAATAATATATAAGAAAGAATATTATAATAATATAAATAGATTAAAAGAGTATTAATAACTTCTTAATATTATTTTATTATTTTAAAAAGTTTAAATATTAAATTAGTTTTTATAAAGTAATAACTTGATATTAGATATTTTTAATCTGATTTTAATAATATTTAATAAATTTATAAAAGAGATTTTTATAAATTACCTTTTTATTAATTTAATTAATAAATATTAAAATAAAGAGTTATTAATAGAATTTCTTAAATAAAGATAATAATTTTAAAGTAATTATAAATAATATATAATATTTATTCTTAATAAAAATAAATTTAGAATTATTATAAAAAAGTAAATATAACTTATTAATTAATTATTTTATAATTAAAAGAAGTTTTTATAAGAATAATCTTTTAAAATAATTAAAAGTAATACTTTTAATTTAATTATTTATATATTTATAAACTTAGTATTTATTAAAATA
>JANGZZ010000454.1:0-14511 GCA_026225955.1 Clarireedia paspali | reverse complement strand
CCCCCCCCCCCCCCCCCCCCCCCCCCCCCCGGGGTCCCCCTTCCTTCAACTCTGAGCGGAGGAGTTGTTGGTTTCTTAAATTTTCGGATATACATACTGTCGATGTCGATTAATCAATCCAAGTTGTCGATGTCGATGGAATGAATACATATAGTGTGTTTTTGAGGAGATGGAAGGTTTGTAAATTCATCTATCTGCTTGCTATTGGGTTCGAAAAGTGGGTTCGGGGTTCGTATTGGATAAGTTATAGCTTGTAAGCTTGTGTTTGAAGGTTTTGGGGGTTCTGGATTGGAATTTGGATTGGAAGGTTGTTGTGTGCGAGTTGTTGATTCAAAGATTGGGTTTTCGAAATCGGAGTTGGATATATATGTATGGCTCGCAAGCAGCAAGCTTGTGTTTGAGTTGTTGTTGGGTTGGGAATTGGGTTTAAAACTTCGGGTTAAAAAGTTGGTTGTGGAATTGATGTTGAGGATAGCTCGCAAACTGGATTCGAAATGTCGATTTAAAATTGGGTTTTAAGTGGGATTCAAAGTTTGGGTTCGAAGTCGGTGCTATTTTTGGGAACTGAGATAGATAAGGACCCTCACCATAGAAGGAATTCCAAGAATAAAATAGAGAATCTAGTACAACATGTAACTTCCATATTATCATCATCCGCAAGACGAAATATGGCTGGTTCCATTGATGCGCGCTCTTCTATGTACATACAATACGACGCATAATATAACCACTACCCCCGAATTCTCCTCTCCTCGTGCGTGCACCAGCTGAGTTGCCATGAATCTCCCTTTTGCGGGCTATTTCAATCAATCGAGCCTATATCATATCACGTCCATCGCATCCTTACCCAATCTCCGTCCTTCCTCTTCCTCTTCCTCTTCCTCTTCCTCCATCACCAAATAATCTCATTAAACTATCCAGTTTACGGTAGACATTGACCTGAACTTTCCATTAGCTTTCTTCATTCTTCGTTCCCCCCTTTTACCTCCTCCTTCTCAGAAAACACACACACACACACAAAAGAAAAGGTCAAAAACTCACTATAATAAGTACTCGAGGCCTTGCACGTGCTCCCCGCCGCGCAGACGGTTGCTCCTGTCCACCCTGTGCCGCCGCATTGGCCGTAAATTGGCGCTACGGCGCCTGTTGCTGTTGATGCGGCGGAGCTGCTGGTTTTGGTGCTGGTTAAGAGGGTTGTGGATTTGGAGGTGGTGGGGGTTGTGGATGTGGGGTTGGGGGAGGAGGAACCGCCGCATACGAAGGGGGAGGGGCCGGGGATTATATAGGAGCTGAGGGTTTGGTAGATGTTGATTAGGATTCCGGGGTCGGAGGCCTGTGGGAGAGGGGAGAGGGGGGTTAGTAGTTGGAGATGAGGGGAAAAGGTCTTGAAGGAGGGGGGGTAAGAATGGTTAAGAATGGGATAAGAGTGGAAAGGAAATAATGCGTACGCTATATGCTCCAGGTAGGGAGACAGTCGATGGGGTTGAAGTGCCTGTTCCGCCGGAGACGTTTATCTGTGCACATTCCATCTAGATAATGTCAGCAGGGTGAAGGTTGAGATGGAGGTGGTGGATCAGGGACATACATAGAATTGAGCTCCTCCTGATGAACTTGCTAGATGTAGATGAAAGGTTAGCATTCTGAATCACAACAGGAGCGAGATCTTGGTCATCATACCAGAGTGTAAAGCGATGATTTCAGCACGTAGCAGATACTGTCCATTGGCGATGCAGGATGGGATTGTAATGGCTTGGTATCCTTTGTTGGCAATCTATTGATGTGTTAGATTTTCGATGAATGCATCTTTGATTGATGATAATTACTAGGTCTGTAACTGCCCAATCTTGTGCTGTAGCATCTAATTAGTATAATTCTCTTTTCTTCTCCGACGGCGAGTAGAAGTGCAATACTAACTCGCAACATTAAGACCAGCTTGGGAGATCTTGAACCAGCCACCTCCGACTCCTGTGGCTGTCGTTGCATCGTCGACTTTCTTCATGTATGCCATGACTGGTCCCTAATCTGGTCAGCGATAGGTTTTCGCTTATAGCATGGGATATTTACCTTGTGGCTCGGGTCAATGACATATATTTGATCGTTCGCCTCAGTGCCTAGTCTTTGTTAATATCTGTGTAAAGTATTGTGAAGATGATGACGTACTCGTAAGAGTATGTCTCCAGACTGCTTGTACGGTGTCTCCGGCCTTCACGTTGATGACATTTGCTGATGACATAGTGGGGTTAGGCCCTCCGTTGCATGCTATGGGGTCGCTAGTAACATCTTGGATGGGCTTTTCAGCGTGTCAGTATACGGCGTGCAGGAAGGAACTAGAATTACGTACACCGTCGTAGGATGGCGTTCGGATAGCATAACTGGTATCTGGTGCTTGTTAGCCATGGTTCATTGGGTTTAGCTAACGTGGGCCAACTGACTGTAAAGGGTGCCTTCGGCTTCTAATTGCATGAAGATCGTATGTGCCGATGCACTCGAGAGAAGAGCCACAAGCGGTACAATTGTTTGGAACTTCATTTTGCAGGCTGGGAGCAATGCGGAATTGGATTTGAATGAAAGGTATGCAGGACTGTGGGAAAATCTGCGGATGGAGGGATCATATATGAAATACTTATATTACGCTGACCAGGGATGAATAGAACGTGGCATTGACCCAAATTCTATTGATCGATAAAACTGGTTTGATCTAATCTCATTTCTGGAGAAATCAACCTATCTCTCGGATCTAGATCGGTTGCATGTAATAAACTGGACTTGATAAGAGCTTCTAGGAGCTGTCTTCCGTCTTAGGAACCATGGAGAACACATTGTTCCCCGTGATGGGCAGGCACCTCGGCAAGCACACTGTTTCTTCGGTGGCTTTGATAAACGAAAGGTGTACATGAATCCGGGGAATAATCCATAGAGCAAGGTTCATCTCCCAGCTTCCCCACAAACCGGGGTGAATATACACGACGGCAATATAAAACTTCATTTATTTCATACCATGTGGACAATATTTCGGCTTAGATGTCAAAGAAGCCGTAGTATATGTAGTAGCGAGTGTGCTTGCAACCACTAGGCCATCCAACAGCCTATTTTTAAGGAAAATGTACACCAACCAAGACTTGCCGATGGTTTTGTTACATGATCTTATACTTAAGAAGGTTTAGGTGGGTCTGATTGGAGACGTGTAATTGGAAATTGATTTCAAATCCAGGTATGATCATCTCGACGCTTGTCGGAAGAATGGGTTATTTGATGCGCAGGCTAAATGCCTCCTTGGAAGTTACTTGCCGGCAACTTTTGAGACACGTGATTTTTGAAATAAACAAGATAGATAGAAGAATGAGCGCAGAGCCTGTGAAAAAGAGGAATTTGCAATCCTTAAAAGGAACCTAGAATTGCGTGTCAGATGCAAACTTGACCCTAATCACATGATGCGATACAAAGGTCACACGAAACTCAACCTTGGAAGGCGGTGGTGTTTCGAGCGCGAAGAGCAATCGCGTCTTACACCGCTCGCAACGCCCATAACCATGAGGATTCTAGAGTTCTAGATATCCTGTGGCATGAATTTCCTCAGCATTGCAAGTGCTCTCTGAGCGAGACATAATCTTTCATAGCAAATGCAATATTGACGCGACCTCAACGCGGCCTGGACTACTCGGTTGTGCCAAAGTCCTGATGACGAAATGGAAGCGCAGCTGTCGGCACGACGTTATATCCTCATTTGAAATATCTTCATAAGATGTGCGTCTCGAAGTCGGTGACATCTATAAGTAACAATCTGATTTCTAACAACCGTCTTCATTCCCATCATGTCAAATCCCCACTTCGGACTCGCACCCTCGGACTCGGACTAAGCTAAGCCTAAAATTGTGGGGCACAATCTCACAGTTCGGTATTTTTGCACTGCCGCTTCAACCTCATTTTAGCCGTATACGCGTATTCATCGTATGTCATCGTATTTCATCGCCTCCGATTCGTTGCCTGAAGTGCAGTTAAGGTTATTGCTGGGCGAAGATGTCGAATTCGAGCTTGATGTTATTTCGGGCTGAATCCGAACTTCTGTTTCAGGGGAATCTGCAGTCTCGACCCATATTATTTCCGTTGGAATGTCGTTGACTGCTCGTTTGCGCCCTGTTAGGGTGCTGTGAGTGGTCTATACGGATACGATTTACGGTTACAACGTTTGAGAGTGAGGGCGACGTGGGAAATGAATGGCTAATGCGAGTGGTTAGTGCCGCCGTTGTGGGATTCTGTTAGGTGGGCTGCTGAGGCTGCGTGGTTGTATATCATTGTTATGATTTCCTCACGGTTATCTTCCTATATTCTATCGTTGTCATTTATCTTACTGCAATAACAGACACTTGTTCTTTCATTCGTTTTTGTGGTTTGTGGAATTACTCTCTCTGTACTACCCTCGTCAGTATCACTCCTTTTCAGACCTGGATACGACTCTTGTCTACTTTCCTTTGATATCCTTATCGCCCCCATTTCTTGAATAGCATATTTTTGTTTCTTCTACGACATCATATTTACGACCGTCTCATCACAATGTCCAGCACCAACACTACTTCAGATGCGACCTCTAAGCCATATGCGCTGTATCACTACGATCCTAGCACGGCGGGCGCAACAGTAGCTGGTATACTGTTCGGAATCAGTGCAGTGATGCATCTGATCCAAATGATTATGAAACGAACATGGTTCTACACCCCGATGACAGTTGGAAGTATCAGTAGGTTTCTCCTCCAATTTGCCCATGCCCTACGTGCTAATCCTCTGCTCCTAGTGATGACAGCAGGATATGCCTTCCGCTACTTATCTGCCAAAGATCCCACAAACCTCATGAAATACATCGGTCAAAGTCTACTCATCATTCTTCCACCATCACTCTATGCCGCCACCATCTACATGATTTACGGTCGAATCGTTCTCTTCGTAAACTCCCCATCCGCATCTGTCATTCGCCCTCAGATTGTCACCAAAATCTTCGTCACGGGCGACGTCGTCGCATTCTTCATGCAAGCAGGCGGAGGAGGAATGATGGCGCAGGCCTCCATGGCTGATCTAGGTCAGAAAGTTATACTTGGTGGATTATTCTTCCAACTGCTTTTCTTCGGCTTCTTCCTCAGCATCGCTATCATTTTCGAACGTCGCATCTCCGGGTCTACAAAGAGTTTCACCGTTCCTCAAGCTGGCAAGCATACTTGGCATAGGTTGCTTATGCTCCTGTTTGTTGGTGCGGTGCTTATTATTGGGAGATGCGTATACAGGATTGTGGAGTTTGCGCAGGGAAATGATGGGACGTTAATGATGCATG
Source organism: Clarireedia paspali (assembly GCA_026225955.1). Classification (NCBI taxonomy): domain Eukaryota; kingdom Fungi; phylum Ascomycota; class Leotiomycetes; order Helotiales; family Rutstroemiaceae; genus Clarireedia; species Clarireedia paspali. The sequence goes on along the minus strand of JANGZZ010000454.1, from coordinate 9,191 downwards.
AGGTCTACATGTATATTGGAGACACGGCGCCGATGTTTGTTGTGCAGGTTCTTTTCCATTTCGTACACGCGGGAGATGTGTTCCCTAAGGGTGGGGTCAAAAAAGAAGCTTATGATGAGAGTTACATCAATCTTGCGGAAGTCTAAGACCTCGTGTAGAGGTGTAGATAGGAGGAGAATTTCATTTGTTGGATATAACGGGAAAAGGGGGTGTCACTTATGCCATGTCGCCTTTGATCGAATTATGATACAACAGAATTTGAATCTATATGCATTGCATGGAGTTTTGAGGGAAAGGGGAAGCAGTGATTACATCTACCGCTAAGACCGGTGGTTTTAGTTAATCTGTAGAACTTAGGGCCCATGGTAACACTGTAATATATCCATTAATATATTTCGTTTTCAAAACTCTGATATTTGAAGATGCTGCGGCTTTAAGTGAAAACCTGGTGCCTTTACTGTGCAAGTCAAATGTTAAACTTATAAGCATAATGAAGTGTAATTTCTCGAGGACCTGTCCTTTTTGTCATGCGAGCGCACTTCTGACGAGGATAGTATCTTAAGTGCGCCTCCCAAACATCCAAAAGCACAGCTCTCATCTTATCTGTGTGTCTGTCATAGTTTCGGATATTTAAACAAAGAAAATAATAATTTGGCATCATGTCTAAAAATATACATTAGTTAACATGGACTTCCTGCTCTTTTGGTTGTCCATATTTCCCCAACACCATGAGCGATTTCAAAACCATCTCATCACAGCCTTCTCCTAGTATCCCAATCCTCCATTTCTCAACGTCCGTTAACCTTCCATTCGAAATCCTCAATCAGACTATGAGCAGCTTTCTTCTCAAACGGTTGTGTCATCGCAAGAAACTCGCCATAATTCTTCTGCGCTAGCATGATCTTCCCTTGAGCTCCGTGATATGTCGCCACGCTCAGGCTACGATATAAACCTAGTGCGGGGTATGCAAACAAACCGAAGATGGCTACTCAGAGTTAACATGAATTTTTCCGTAGGGGATTCTGGGGAGAAGATCGTACCTGAGGTCGGCTTCGTCAGAAACCCAACAGTTCCTTTTCCTACACCCTTTGCGAATCCCTTGCCGCCTTCTTTGATCGCACCTTCGATAGGCTGCTTGAAAAATCCGATGTATCCGTCCGCAATGCCGTATCCTAAATTCTACGAAGAGGAACATGGTTAGTAATGACACAACTACGATCTGAATACTCCGAAAATGTTCTTACCTTCATACCGACAATGCCTCCGCTTTTCCAATCACTTACGGGCCCATGATCCCTGACTTTTTCCCCGTAGAGAGTAGGAATATTATGAAATCCTTCCGTGAATGCAAGCGGGACATCAATCGCTTACTTCGTAAGTGCCATTCTGACTTCTCCGAGTCCTTTTCCTGCGGCGATGGTGCCAGCGTGGAATCCAGAATAATTTGCTCCGTCTTCACGAGGCTTACCACGCATGTTGCGATATTCCTTTCTGGATTTCCCGACTATATTTCCCATCGAAAAGCCAACATCGAACAAACTGTCAACAGCGGCGGAGGTACTGGCGGTGATAGGTTCCCAGCGTCGGTTCTTTATGAGGATTGGTTTAGATTTGTAGCTGTGGGTTTCAGTTAATGATATATTCATCGTAAATTATCATTTCTATACATACATTGTGAGATCGCTCGGGTTGATTTTCTGATTCTCGACAAGAGTGGAAGCAGCTTGATGAGATAGCTTGAGATGTTTCTTGCCCTTCTTCCAGTACCAGGTGGCGGGATGCTCGGGCATGAGTTCACAGCTGATGTCTTTGATCGGAAGGTTGCGGTGGAATGAATTGACCGCTTCCTTGACGCCATTTTCGTGTCGCATTCTATCGGCTAAGGCTTGTGCGGCTTCCAGCGTAGCAGGTGCTAGACAGAACTGAATGGTGTTGACGAGTGTTGGCACATCTAATGATTTGTGGTCGATTGGTAAAGGGCCTGCACCTGCTGCTGCAACCATGTTTCCCCAAAATGGTTGACTATCCTAGTGAGCGTGATTTCATGTACAGACGTGACTTGAAGACCTACTCTCCGAAAAATGGAACGATCGCGGTGGGTCGACCGTTGAGAAGACCGCATGCTGTTGTTCCGGCACCTCCATGATGGATGACTGCAGAGACATTCTTGAAAAGCAATTCTGATTGTGTATGTTAGTTTTAAACTTTGGAAGAGACTTTAGTCGCTTACAATGAGGGTAATCGTCGATAAAGAGTATGTTTGGATGCTCCACATTTTGACCAAGTTTACTCCATCCCTTCGACACAATGGCTCGAACACCGCATTGTTGAACAGCTTCGACAATGGTGGCGGTCATCTTCGTTGAGTCATTCATCACAATACTTCCAAAGCCAATATAGATGGGCTTCGGGCCAGCTTCTAAGAATCCAAGTATCCGGGGGTTAGGATCATATGATGGTGGTGGTCTGAAGAAGAAGCCAGAGACATCTATATAATTGCTTAGCCTCAGTTTCTGACGTACAAGCTTAATACATACCTATATGCGACGGCCAGTCTGCTGGTTTTGGTATTAGAGCTGGTGACCAACAATAAGTCATAGGAATATCAAGGGAGTCCATTAAATGTGCTCCAGCCATGACAGGCACCGGTTCGAGGTTCAATTTTTTCTTTCGCCAGTGATTTACAACATCTCCAAGTCTTCGAATGAATTAGTAACGCAACTTGAATATACTTTCAAGAGTAACTTACCCCTGCCAAGTCATCACATCCACCAGACCATAGGAGAGGAAGTTCGCCGTCGAAGGATCCGTCTCTGCTGTCTGAATGTTTGATAGCGGATGTGGAAATGATCTTGTAGCCGTCCAGGGCATCGTGAACATAAGATGGACTGGAATACCCAATGCTTGAGCGCAGTGAACATGGGCAAAACTTGGAGGATTCGCGATGATTGCTTCTGCAACAAATGGCGTATTGGTGATTGGATCAGGCTCGATACACGAATTCCAACATCCTTCAAGCATTTTACAGATCATCTTTCTCTTCTTCGCAATTTCTCCACTGAGTATAGTCCCCATGCTTGGTAGAATACCAGGGTTCCGCACCATGTACTTGCAGCAACCTGTTAATACGAAGTCGAGGGATGATAGTAGGATATACTTACAGGCATCAACTCGGCTGGGTCCCCTCCGATTGGATAAAACTCCAAACCACTTTCATGTACAAAATCACGGAACACGTCATGGGTCGCAATGCGAACACGATGGCCGGCAACCTGAAGTTCGTTTCCCAATGCTATGAATGGCTGAACATCACCTGATTTGAATAAGAGTTTACTCAGGGAATTAGGTTCATGAGCACTTACCTCGACTTCCAACAATCTGAATTACTATATTAAGCCGAGGATATAGTTGTACAGTGTGTTGTTGGGCTTCTTCGTGGATTGGTTGGGGGAAAGGAAATGGAGGTAAGGTATTGTTTCCCACAAATTGCATGCTAATCCTGCCATTATCTGAATAAATATCAGCTCATGAAGTATGGAACCATAGCCGAAGAAATTTATACCTAGCACTGCTGTCGACGCATCAAGGTAATCGTTCCTGAAATTCAGCTCGTACGGAGGTGGAGCATTCCAGTCGATGTCCTCGCTTAATGAGTCTTGATGTGGCCGTCCCATTTTATGAGAATGGAATATGTGATATAAGATTAGATGACAATATTCCCTGAAAGGTTGAGAGCGAGGATGCGAGAAGATATAGAAAAGCCTCTCTGGAAAGCTTCTTCACAGATTGAGATTTCAACACGCATTTGTGGCAGTGTCGATCTTGGTGACATTTTGATGTCTAAACCCTGAAATCAATGAAATCAATAGCTTCATGTCGAAGATAAGGAAATTACCGTCGTTCTAGAAAGTCTCGGGAGTTTATTTTGCTTCGTAGGGCGGCTGTGTTGCAGCGATGTTGTTCGTCAGGGCATGACTCTCCACACGCGGGTCCCCCCTATCTTGGCACCCGTATTCAATACGCGTACTCGCTATTCGTACCCGTACTTGATACGGTAATTCCGCGGTTACTGACGTCTGCAAGTCTAGACATTTGTTGTCAAGCTAAGGCTTTTCTAACAAGCAAACAACTCGCGACCTTTTAATTAGAAGTGAAATTATCCCGTTGGTAATAGGATATGCCCCAAATACTTCGATTTGCTATGTACTGCGGGCAGCGGTTGCGCGTCGAAATGGGTGCTTGCACGAGTGCGACGCGACCAGAGTTTCAGAGTCTCCAAAGTGAAAGGTTCTGCACATTCGAAGGGGGTTTTCCACGACTTGAATATAATAAATGTCGAACGATGCGTGCCTTATATAAGAGCTAATATAAACCCACATAGTCACTTCTCTAGGGGTGGCGTCACTTTTACACCTTAGGTCTTTCCCCTAGGTGTGTGCAAATCGGCAACTTATCAGCAACTCTTTCTAGGTTCTGCCATCTCGGACAGAGTAGAAGTTCACATCACGGATTTATCGACAATCAGCGGTCGCACACGTGATCAACGATATTTACTGCAACCGAATATGAACCTCGTCAAATAGGACAGAGGGCATCATTGAGTTTGTGTCTCAGCTGACAGGTCGGCATTTCATTAGCACTCAAAACGGAGGGTGAACGAATGTAGGTTTCTATAATTAGAAGGTTGCATTTAAAAGAGTGAATCATCTCCAAAATTATTTCCCGAGTCCCGACAGCAATCCTACCATCATTATCATCCATCCCTCTACGAATCCGTTATGTCAGATAGCTTTTCAGCACCATCGTCCTACTTCAGCACGCCCCATAATACTCCATCTATTCCGAACCATGTCCAGCCGGGAGCGACGCCAACAGACCAGCCACAAGATCTGCTCTTTTGTCCAATCCGTGACCAGCTGGGAGTGCTGCCAACAAGCTAGCTACATCATTAGCACGCTTATCTGATCCGTGACCTGCAGGTAGTGCCGCAAGAAGACTTGCAATACTGTCTGCTCTCTTTTCGGATCCATGTCCGGCAGGAAGTGCTGCTAGGAGACTTGCAATACTGTCTGCTCTCTTTTCGGATCCATGTCCGGCAGGAAGTGCTGCTAGGAGACTTGCAATACTGTCTGCTCTCTTTTCGGATCCATGTCCGGCAGGAAGTGCTGCCAGGAGGCTTGCAATACTGTCTGCTCTCTTTTCGGATCCATGTCCGGCAGGAAGTGCTGCTAGGAGGCTTGCAATACTGTCTGCTCGCTTGTCCTGGCCGTGAGTGACTTCAGAAGCGCCCAAAAGTGTGTCGACTTCATCATCGCTGAGGCTCCTGGCCGCCAGCTCAATGAGTTCTTCTTGGCCACGAGCAGAAAGTTGATCAAATTCTGCTCCGGCATTAACGATTGCTGCGTGGAGCTCCTCAAGAGCCATACCCCTCTCGGTAATGGTAGCGATCGAAGTGGTGGCAAATGCGACCAGCGCAAGGGAAAAAATGGATGAAGTACGCATATTGAAAGACTTGAGATTGTAAGGTGGAGAATCCAATAGGGTTTGAAAAAGACTTTTTGATATGCACAGCACCGCCAAGGAAAGAAGGGACTGCTGTTGGGAGTTGAGCTTCATATAGTCGAAGAGGAGAAAGAGGACAGCCAATCGCAAAAGATGTCTCATACCACCAAGGCCTTTCATCGGAAGACACACGATCCAGAACCTGAAATGATCTCATTCATGCGAATGTACCGTTTCAGGCTTTCAGCAAATAAGCTTTCTGGCAAGGACCCCCGCAACGTATTCGCGGTTGACTTCCTTACTGTGCATCGATTTTGTCTGTGCGCGGCTGACATCTATATTAGGAAACGGAACGCGTTTGGAACATTTGAGGAAGCGCGGTTCCGGTGGGAACTTGTAACATGACCGTAACAAGACCTACTCATCTATCAATTCACCTGAATGGCATACTGATTCTTAGCCTCCGTTTTGGAACATGGAAAGGTTAGTTTGTTCATTCGATATGGACATACTGGAGGAGATAGTATAGTGACAGCAGCATCTGATACCTCTAACTTTGACACGTCGCACGGACAATTGGTCGAGACTCGATACTAATGCTTGAATTTGAACTCCGGTGACGTTCCAGGCTTAAAGCGTTGCATGAAATGTGGTGTTTTCATTTTCATCGGATGCCGGTGAGAATGAGTAAAAGGTGGTGTTGGAGTTGCGAATGAGGTTGATATTTTGTTGCGATCAACTCCACGACCTGTGAAACCTACGATGACTTAATCTCTCTCCACTACAAATTTGTACGTACGGAGTCTTGTTAGGTTTTAAATATCCAGAGTTTAAAGACTGCGAAATCTAGATAGGGGTGATTATCATATGATCTGTATAAATCCTTGTCAGTGAGGTTTTTGTACTGTCCTTCTTCTTCTTCTCTCTTTTGCTTCTCATAAAAATTTGGTGCAGCAAAGTGCCATCAGATGCAGGGACCTACAGTACAACACTTTTCAACTCTTTTAGATTCGGTACGTTAGTTCGTCTGTGAGTAGGAAATCATACATACTTGGGTACACTGCCAGTGCATGTGATACTCACTCGACAACCTCTATGAAAATACTAATTCAATGGAGTTCAGAAGTTATACAGATCAATAGATCTTCCTTCGCACCGCGTTAATTTTTACAACTTATACCATGAGCTGTTACCAATATATCTACTCCAAAATACAAAGACCTAGCTCGTTTTTGTTGATATGGTATGTTGATAGATTTCATCTTTTCATTACCCACTCACGGCTCAGCTTTGCGCCGGTGGTAAGCCTTTAATCATTGCTTTTATTATTGAAGATCTAAATCAGAATCTAAAACTGGTTCTACTCCCAGTTTTTGATATTTGACAACATTTCCATTTCCGGCCTACCTACTGTTCTTTCACAATGGTCTTCCGATCCCGGCCCCCCAATCAACCACAGCCAATAACCCAAAGCATCCGTCTATCTCAATACGGCCACTGAGCCCTTTATCCAAATAGTGCAGGATAATATGTTAGATGAAAACCCATTTCAGGAGATAAACAAAAATCTTCATGAAAACATAAACGCTCCACTCAAAAATCTCTTCTCAAATAATCCTCCTCCAGGGCGGCTCCAACCTCCATCATCTAACTCAGTCCAAACCCAAAGCTCCTTCAATTACCAGTTCTCACTTTTAGAAAAGAAAGAAAGAAAAAAAAAAAAAAAATGCCAGCCAAACATCCCACGCCCATCAAACTCATCCCCAACGCCGCCACCTACCCCTCCACCACCCCCCAACAAACCGTCCAATGCGTCGCCATTCCCCAGTCTCGCCCTGCTGGGCGATGCAAACTGCAGTGCACGGAGATCAGATCGAATCTGTGCTGGCGGCATAGAAGTCTGGTAGTGAGTAATGATCACTTATTAGCAGCGTCGGATCCGTTGAGCAAGAAATCCAAGTCCCTGTCCTCGTCTAGGAAAGCAAAAGGAAGGATCACGACAACATCAACGCGCGTTCAAAAGCATACCCATACACAAACACAAACACAGAAGCAGAGGAGAAAAGAGAGAAGTAAGGAGGCGCAAGAATTCAAAGAAGATGAAAGAAGTGTAGAAAGAAACAGCAATACAATACCTATACCCAGCCCAGCGTCTGCACAGATGAAGGCAAGAACTACTGCATCCCATAATAACAGGCTTAACAGCAAGGAAAAACTAAATATCCAAAATCCGACCAGGATATCACCACCTACAACACCTCCCAGATCCAAACGTTTTTCCGCAAATGACTCTTCCCCGCCGAAAGCACCAAAGAAGAAGAGGAAAACAGTGATGTGGAAGGATGTAGAGGGGTCGGGACTTTTCTCGCTAGAGATAGCGATGAGTGCAAGAGCGAGGGATGAGGGCAAAAGTGGAGCAGAAGGTAGAGGGTGAAAAGATGAAGGAGAAAGGGAAGGAGAAGGAGAAGGAAAGTTAGAATTGGAGTGGAAAGAAAAAGAAGGATGGAAAGGGGGGGGGGAGAAGAATCCTGGCAAAAAGCCATGTCTGAAGTATTTTAGTCAAGGTAAGAATTTTACTTAGAACGATAATTATATAGAGAGAGGAGCTATAGTGTTGAAACCACTGGTACGAATTTAGTGGTAGTGCCTATATAGGGCCAAAATCAGGAGAACATTAGAGGCATACTTATGGGTTCATAGAACTATATTGAGGCAACTTATGGACCAAGCTAGCTATTAGCTTGAGAAGTGCCTATATAAGGGCAAGTCCTTCCCAGTGTAGATAGCTCAGTAGAAAAGTTGAAGCAGGTACAAGCACAGTTTGCTTTGTCATTGAATTTATTTCGAGCTTTACAGGCACTATTCTTTGTGTTAACCTGTTGTACTCTCAACATATAATAACAAACTAAACTAACTACTCGCCAGAAACGGAAGAGCGTCCTGCGGCACGCACATGTTGTTTGAAAGTTAATCTCTAGCTCTTGATCTAATCTCCCACTGAGTTCTAGTAGTTATTGTAAAACTGATCCGGGCTTGAAGCCCTCTCTGAAATCTTGAGCACGCTGTCCGTCGTCTTGCAGCTCGGGTACTGTAGTAGATGTTTGTAATTCTCGATACATTTCAAACATGTCATATCAACTCCTAGAATAGCTATATTATTGACCACCAGCTGTCATGGAAACAGGGTGGAGAGAAAACCTGGTGAATACTTCCATTGTGTTGGCTGTGAAGAAGTACTCGCGGCTATTGTAAGTTAGTTATATGTGGTTGAGAGGGGACTGGTCATCATTCTAAGTACTGTAAACATTCCAAGTACTGTAAAACCTACCAATTCAATCCACAGACCACTGTAGAACTAACATCTGAGGTTCTCACAAACTTATTGTGATTCAATTACCAGCCACCAACCACCAGTATCCCAACATACATAAATATGTAGTAAGATGAATACAAATAGAACCCCCCCCCATTCTCATCGGCAAAACCCCAGGTAGTAACCTAACATACATCATTTATCATTTTCCTATCCTTTCCTTGTACGCTTTCACGCCTCTACACTCTCCCAGTCTCTAGACTATCCCATCTCCGAAGTTTGAAAAAAAAAAAAAAAAAAAAAAAAAAAAAAAAAAAAAAAAAACAAAAAAAAAGAAAAAAAAAAAAAAAGAAAAAAAAAAAAAAAAGGCGACTTG
>JANGZZ010000453.1:0-14537 GCA_026225955.1 Clarireedia paspali | reverse complement strand
TCTAAACTTATATATAAATATATAAGATATTATTTATAATATTAATAATATTAAATTAAAAAATATAAACTATATAAAATATTATAATTTATTTTAATATTATTAATACTTTTTTATATTATAATTTATTTTAATATTATTAATACTTTTTTATATTATAATAATAGATTTTATATTAATATTTTTAATAATAAAGAATAATATAAATATAGTTTTAATAATAATAAATAAATTTATAAAGAAGATATTTTTAATAATAAAAAAGAATATATAGATAATATTAATATTAAAATTAATAAATTTAAACTAAAAATTATTTAAAATTATTATTAGTAATAAAAATTTAAAATTCTTAATTAGAATATAAAAAATTATTTTCAAAGTTTTAAAAATCAAGTTATTATATTTTATAATATATTATATATAAATAGATAGTTAATTAAAAGTTATTAATTAAATAATAAAAATTATTTTATAATATTATTTAGATATATTATAAAATAATACTAAGTAAATATAGATTATATTAATATTATAATTTTATCTTAATAATTTTATAATTAGATTAATATAAAAATCTTTGAATAAAATATTATATAAATTTATATTAAATAATATAATATAATTAATAAATATAAAAATAAAGAAGTTTATTTAGATATTAATAAAAATTAATATAGTAAATATAATTATCTTTATAATAATAATAATAAAATAAATTTATAATTAGAAATATAAACTTTTATTTTTTAAACTAAAGAATATAATTTATTTATAAATTTATAAAAGATATTTAATATTAATAATAAAGAATAAAAAGTTAAAATAATAATAAATTAATTTATTTTTAATATTAAAACAAGTTAAAAGTCTAGTATATAAAATTAATATATTAAATTATTAAAAGATTTATTTAATAATATTAGTAATATATTTAGAATTAATATTAAAAGATAATAATTTATATTAATACTTATAATTAATTTAACTTAAAATAATAATAATTGAAAAATATAAAGAATTTAAAATTGAAAAGATATTTATAAAATAAATTATATTAATAAGTTTTATTAAATACTTTATTTATTAGAAAGATTATAAACTAGAATTTAATAAATAAAAAATAAATATTTATTTAAAATATTATAAAGACTTTATTAATAAATTTAATAATAATAATAATAATAAACTAATAATAATAATATTATTATTAAAAAAATAAAATAAATTAAAGAAATAATAATAATTATAATAATATAGTATAAGAATAATATTAATAATATAAAAAATTGTTTATATATATATTTTTATTTATACTAATTTATATTTAAAAGATATATTTACTTTTATTTTATTTATTTTTTATTTAAAATTACTTTTTAATTTATAATATTTTTCTTAATCTTTTTATTTATATAATATAAATAGAATATTTTCTAATATAATATTATTTCAAAGAATAAAGAAAGATATATAATTAATAGAAATTATAAATACTTTTAAATATAAATATTATATAAAAAAAGTTTCTTTAATTAAGAAGAAAAAAGAAATAAAGATAATTAATCTAATAATAAATATATTATTATAATCCTTTATTATAATATATAAAAGAAAGAAACTTTATAAAAAGATATTAATTATCTAAAATAATAATAAGAATAATATTGAAAATAATAATAATATTAATATACTATTATAAATATTTAAAAAGATAAAAAGAAAGTAACTATAATTTATTACTTTTAATAATAATAATAATAATAATTTAGTTAATAATACTAATATATTTATTATAAATATTAAAGATTTTAACTTATTTAGATTAAATAATTAAATATTATCTAATTACTTTATAAATTATAATTTTCTAAAATAGAAAAATATTATATAAATACTTTTATATAATATTAAGATTTTAAAAAAAGTATAAAACTTTATAATTATAAGAATTAAAAAAGGTAAAACTTATATAAAAGAAATTTAAAAGATAATAAAATTCTATTAAAATTTAAAAGATAATAATAAAGATTTAAATAATATTAAAAGTTAATTATAATATAATTTATTAATTATATTATAATTATTATTAAAAATCTTTTATAATTTTAAAAGAATTAATAATATTTTTATAAATATATTCTTTAATTTAAATATTATTATAATATTACTTAATATATCGATTTTATTAATAATAAGAAATTAATATTATTTAAAAATATTTAATATTAATAAGATATCTTTTATAAATTTTATAATATAAAGTAAAGTAATATTTATATTAAATAAATATATAATAATAATTAAAGTAATAAAAAAAGTTATAAAATTTATATTATTAATATTAATAATATTAAGTTTATAACTTTATTAATTTTAAATATTTTAATAAAATTATAAAAAGTAAAATTATATATTAGTAAATAATTATAAAGATATAAGAAACTAATTAAATTAATTAGAAAAATTATATTAATATTAATAAAATAAAGTAAAGATTAAATTATATTAATATTATAATTATTTAAAATATCTATAAAGTTAAATAAAATCTAAATAATAATATTATTATAAATATTAACTATATAATAATATTAAATAATATTAATATTATAATTATTAAAGATATTAATAAAATAAAATAAAATCTAAATAATAATATTATTATAAATATTAATTATATAATAATATTAAATAATATTTAAAATTTTAATTATATAAATTATATTAATTATATTATTTATAAAGTTAAAGTATATATTAATTAAAGAAAAGATTATTTATAAACTTTTAATATTTATTATATTAACTTTAATAATAAAAATAATAATATTTATATAAATATTTTTAATTAAAGAATTTTTAAAAAATTTAATAATATTAATAATTAGATATAAAGAATAAATAAATTAAATATTAAATTAAATAAAAAAGATTATAAATATAATAAAAGATATATTAAGAATATTAATAATATTATAAAAATATATAAAGAATAATAAAGTAATATTAGTTAAAGTAATTAATAATATAATAAAGAAAATTTATAATAGATTTATAATTATAAAGAGTATTTAATATATAAATATTATTATTAAAATATAATAAAATATAAAAGAATAAGAAGATAAAATTATAATAAATATTAATTAAATAATATTAATTTTCATAGTATTATTATATATATAAATCTAATTAATTAAGAAAAATTATATATTCTTTATAATAACTTTAATAAAGAAGATAATAATAATAATATTATTAATATATTCTAAAGTAAATATAATAATTAAGAAAAATAGATTAAAATAAAAAAAATAAAAATATTTGATTTTTCTTTTATTTTTTATATAAGAATATATTATAATAATAAAAATATTATATATTTTCTTTAAAAAAAAGTAAATAAAAAGAATTAATTTAATAAATATAAATAATAAAATTAATATAGTTATAATAAAACTAATATAAATATAATAAAGTTAATATAATTTATATTTTCTTTTTAAAATATAATCAAAATATTAATTATATAAATTAAATAAATAGAAATAAAGAATAATAATTTTAATAATTTAAAAAAAACTTTATTATTTTTATAATAGATTATATTATTTTAATTAACTATTTTCAATTTTATAAGTTTTTAAAAACTTTTTTATTATTATTTAATTATAATTTAATAAAAAATATTATTTTATTTTAAATTGAATTTTATCTAATTAATCTAATTTTAATTTAATTAATATTTATTAGTTTTTTAAAATATAAATAAATTTTATATTTTTCTATAATATTTTTAAAAACTTATTTAAAAACTTATTAAAGATTATATTAATTTCTTTATTTTTATAAATTATAACTTTTATATAATATATTATTTATAATTTATTAATTATAATTAATTATTCTTTTAATAATTTTATTAATATATATATTATTAATTCTATTAGTTTTATAATATTATTATAGATTTATAAAATTTAATTAAAATTAAAAAATTATAAATAATCTAATATTTAATTTTTCTATATAAATATTATTATTCTAATATTATTTCTTTTTATTATTATTATAAAGTTATTATTAGTTATTAAAATATATAAAGATAATTATATTTATTTTAATTTAAATAATTAATTTATATTTTTTTTCTTTATATTATAATATATAAATATCGATATTATTTTCTTTAATTATATTATTTAGTTTTTATTAGATTTAATTAATATTTAATAAACTTTTTTAATATTTATTAAAATATTAATAATAATATCAACTTTATAAAAACTAATATATATAATTTATTTAAAGTTAATAATATTAAATTATTTTAAAATCAAAATATTATTATTTATTATTATTTTTATTATTAATATATTTATAAAATAAACTTCTTTATAAAAATATATTATTATTATTTTATTATTTTTCTTTTTTAAAAATAAGAATATAATTATTATATATTTTATAAATTATATTATTATATTATATACTTTATTAATATATATTAATTTCATTTTAATATATATAATATTAATAAAATTATATCTTTTAAATTATTTTAACTTTATATTAAAGTATATTTTTATTATTTCTTAAAATTTATATTCGAACTAAACTTTTATTATAATATAATATTAATTATAGAATCTATATTTTATATTTATATTAAATATATTATTAACTTTAAAATTAATATATATTAAGTTTATAATTAAAAGAGAATATTTTATATTATTTATTATATTTATTTTAATATTTTTTATTATCTCTTTATTATTAATATTATATACTTTTTATAAATAATAAAATAGTTTATTATTTATTATAAAATAAACTTTCTACTTTTTATATTTTACTTCCTTTAATTTTATATAAATAATTATAAAATTAATAATTAACTTATTTATTAAATTATTATTATTTATATAATAAACTTTAAAATTTATTATTTTCTTAATAATTTTATTTTATTTTTAATTATAATTCTTTATATAATAATTTATACTTTGTAATTCTTTTATTTTATTTATAATATCTTTTATTAAAGATATAATTATTAATATTAATTCTATAATTTTATATCTTTATATAATTTATTTAACTTTAATTTTTATAATTTTTTTTTCTATTTATTTTATAATTATTTATTATCTTTTAATTATTTATTTTATATTATTAATAATACTCTTTATTTATATATTAATCTTATTTTATTAAATTGATAATTATAATTATTTATATTTATTTTTAATTAAAATTCTAATTTATTATATTATCTAGATTTAAAATATATAAATATAATTAAGTAATTATTTATTATTTATTATTAATATTATCTTTTAAATTATTATTAAAATATTTATATTAATAATCTATTTATTATAATTTAGAATATAAATAATTTTATATTTATAATTTTTAAAAAATCTATTAATTTTATTTTAAATTTTAAATATAAAATATATAATTAGAAATTTAAAATTAATTTATTTTATATTATTAATAATTAATTATATTTTAATAATATATTTATAACTTTTATATTTTATAATATTATTTTAGAAAAAATTTATATTATCTTTTTATTTTTTATATTTTATATTATATATTTATTATTTATAAAGTTTATTATTATTACTTTTAAATATATATAAAATCTTTTTTTATAATCTTATATATTATATTAATTTATTTTATAATTAGTAACTTTCTTTTATTATTTATTAATTTTATTATATATTAAATATAAACTTCTTTTTAAAGATAATTTAAAAATACTTTTTATATTATTATTTTATTATTAGTAATTACTAAATAATATAAATAAAGTATAAATATATAGATATTTATATATATTATACTTTTTTTTAATATTATTACTTTAATATTATTTAAATCTTTTTTTATAAATTAAAATACTTTATATTATTTATATATAAATTAGATTAACTTTTTTAAATTAATATAATTTAATATTTAACATTTATATTTAGTAATAATTCTCTTTTTTAATTCTTTTTTAATTATTTTATTATTATCGATATTATATATAATAAATTAAATTTAAATAAATAAATAAAGTTATTTTCTTTATTTTAATTAGTTTTCTTTTCTTTTTAAATATCTTTATTATTTAAAATATTATCTTTATTATAATTATAATAAATACTTATTAAGGATAATAAATTAGAATTATTTTTTATAAATTTTAAAGAGAAGATATTTTTAATATTTATATAAATTATTTTATATATTATTTTTAACTCTTTTAATATTAATATAATTTATAAAGTTAATATTAAATTTAATGATTATAATTAGAATATTAAATTATATTCTTTATTTTACTTTTTAATTAGATTTTTATATTATAAAAATCTACTTTATTATTATTTTTAATTTTATTTAACTAATTTCTTTATAATTTTAAATTAAATAAAAGGTTTTTTTAATTATTATATATTATAAGTTTATATTATTTATATAATTAGAAATAGTTTTATTTATAAATTCTATATTTAATATTTTTATTTAAAATATTATATAAAATAAATATTATATTTATTTTACAAAGTTTTAAACTATTATTTTAAGATATAATTTATTTATTATTTATTCTAATAAGAATCTTATTTTAATTATTATATTTATTAAATAAATATTTTATTATTAATCTATTAATAAAGATTTTAAAGTTTTTATCTCTTTATATAAAAGTTCTATTATATCTTTAATATATAAAGATATTATTAATATTATATATATATATATATATACTTTATAATAATAAAAGTTTAGATTTCTAATATTTAATTAATAATATATTTATCTATTATTTATATAAAGTTAATATTAATTTTCTTTAGTTTGAAATTATTTAATATTTATTATTTAAACTAAATTTATAAAAATTAAATTATCTTTAGTTTTTAAAAGATTAATATAAATTTAAATATTTTATTTTTATAAAAGAATAAATAAAATTAAATCTTAATATTTAATATTTATCTAATATAAATATAATATATTAAAGTTTTAATTAAATAATAATATAAAGTTTCTTTTTTTATAAAAAAGAAATTTATATTATTTAATTTAAATATTATTATTAATTATAAGAATAATAAAGTTATTATTCTTTATTTCTATTTATTTAATTTATATAATTAATACTTTAATTATATTTTAAAAAGAAGATATAAATTATATTAACTTTATTATATTTATATTAATCTTATTATAATTATATTAACTTTATTATTTATATTTATTAGATTAATTTCTTTTAAATAGTTTAATTAATTTAATTTTATTTTTAATTTATATTTAAAATCTTTTTTTAATAATTAATTATTTAATTTAATCTTATATAAATAATAATATATTAATAGTTAATTTAACTAGTTTTAAAAAGAATTATTAAATATTAGAAAAAAGTTAATAGATTATATTTTTCTAAAATAATAAATAATATTAATTTTAACTTTAATAAAATTAAATTAATATATTTCTTTATAAAGAACTTTATAATTTTTTTAATTAAATTATTAAATTAATAAGTTATATATTTTTTTTAAATTAATAAAGTAATTAAATATTTAATTTAATAATACTTTTAAATTTAAAAGTTATATTAAAATTTAAATTAATTAAACTAAATTAATACTTTTTTAAATTAATTAATTAATTAAAATTTAAATTAGTTTATCTCTTTTTATAATATATTAATTATATATTATTTATATTATTAATATTATATATTATAGTTTCTTAATTTAATATAAAAAAATAATTTTAAAATTTAATTTTAATTACTTTAAAATTTAGTTTTATATAAAATCTTAAAGATTTTTAAAAATAATTTAGTTTTAATTATAAATATTAAAATTATATTAATATTTTTTAATATTTATTTTATTAATATTAATTGATAATATACTTTCTAGTTATTTAAACTTTTAAAAAACTATTTAATTTATAAACTATTTTAAAAAAGTTATTAAAAATAAAAAAGTTATTAAAAATTAAATTATTAAAAATTAAATTCTAGTTTTAACTTTATTTATCTTTTAAAAATCAAATAGAGATTAAAATTAAAATTGAAATTAAAGTTAATAAAATTAATATAAATTAATTAGATTAAATAATTAATATATTTATTAATTAATTTAAATAGTTTAAAAAGATATAATTATTTAAATTTCTTTTTTAAATATTTTAAAGTTTATTTTCAATTTAAATTAATTACTTTTTAAAGAAGAATAAAGTTAAAAATTATTAAAAACTAATATTATTATTAATATTTAATTAACTCTCTTTATATATAAATAAATTTTAATTATAAATTAAAATAAGAATAAAAATTAAATTAATACTTTTGAATTTAAATTAAAAACTAATTTAAATATATAAATAAAATATTAATTTAAATTAATTAGTTTATAATAAAGAGTTAAAAAAGATTATTTAAATAATTAAATTAACTAATTAATTAATTTAGTTAAAATAAAAATATATAATTTATAATAATAATTAAATTAAATTATATTATTTAAATTTATTTAATAATACTTTTAATTAAAAATAGTTTATAAAAATATATAATATTAATATTTAAATAGTTAATAAAAGTATTAATATTAAATTAATCTAAATTTTAAAATATTATAATATTAAAGAGAATAAAATAATTAATAAACTAATAAAAGAAACTATTAATTTAAAATTAAATATTTATAAAACTAACTTTATTTATTTAAATATTTATATTAAATATATAAAAAATTAAAAATAAATATTAATTTTAAAATATACTATTAAATTAAAATAAAAAGATTTTAAAATTAATTATATTTTAATTTATAAATTAGTTTTTTAAAATAAAATCTTGATTTTTTTTAATATTAAATAAATTATTATTAATATATTTTATTAATTAAAATTCAATTATAAATATATTAAAGTTTATATATATTAATTAAATTTAATAAATAAAAATAAATATAAATATAATAAAAAGAAAATTATAAAATATCTTTTTATTAATTATTAATTATATATTAAAGTTTATTTAAAGTTAAAAGATTAATTTAATATATATTATTTTAATTGAAAATTTATTTTAGAAATTAAAATCTATATATAAAAATATTATTTAATTTAATTAAAATTAATTAATTAAATTAAATAATAATTTTATTTATAAATATTAGTTTTCTTTATAAATTTTAAATTAACTTTAATTCTAGATTTAATATTTAATAATAATAGAAAATTAAAATAATATATATTAAATTTATAATAATTTATATATATTAAATCTATTATATTAATAATCTTTATATATTATATTAATCTTATTATCTAATTCTCGAGATATTATTTTTAATAATAAAGTAGACTTTTAAATATATCTAATATATATATATCTTAAATATATAACTTATATCACTATTATATATATATAAACTTTTAAAGCTTTTTAACTCTTTTAACTTTTTAGTTATTAATTTTAAAAATAATATAATCTTATTCTTTATTAAATTTTTATAATATATTATTATATTATTAATAATTTATTATTAATCTTTCTAATTAATTAATAACTATTTAAATAATATTTTACTTCTAATCTTTTTTATTTAGAAAACTATTAGAGTTATTAAAAGAAGGTTTATTCTATTAAATAATAATATAAATATTATTATTATTATTATTATTTTTACTTTTATTCTTATTCTTTTACTTTTTATTTATAAAACTTTATTTACTTTTTTATCTCTTTTATATATTCTTTATACTTTTATTTTTATTAATTAATTTTATTTAATAATATATTTTCTTTTTAAGATATTAAATTTAAAGTATTTAAAAAGAGTATTAAAATATTATAATAAAATTAAAACTTTATATCTATTATAATTCTCTTTATAAAATATATTTATTTTAATAAATTTAAAAATATTAATAATAATTTAGATACTTAATATAATAATAATATTTTTATAAATTTTAATATTAATATAAAAAAGAGAAATAAAAGAAAAAATAAAATAATTAATTCTTTATTCTTTTAATTTTAAAATTAGAGCTTTACTTTATTTTTAATAAATAGTAAATTAATTATATTAATTATATTAATCTTAGAATTATAAATATAAACTAAAGTTTAATAAGAATAATTAAAGTTATAATAAATTTAAATTATTAAATTAATCTCTATTTATATTTGTTTTAATATTATTTTTAATATTATTATTATTCTCTTTTTAATATCTCTTTAATAAATATAATTTATAAAAAATTGTTTATTTCTTTTATTAAATAATTAAAGTTTATTATTAAGTTAAAAGTTTTTAATAAATAATTATCTTATAAAATAATTAAATTATTTATAAATAAAATATTTAAATAATATAGTTTTAAATATAATTTAATAACTTTATATATTTATTTCTAAATAATTAGTAATATATATAATCTATTTATTTATATATATTTAATTTATAACCTTTCTTTATTTAATATTAATTTAATTTAATTTCTTTAAATTACTAATTTTATTAATAAACTTAATAATAGTTTTAATATTCTTTTATTTTTTTAAAAATATATAATTTTTAATAAACTAGTTATATATATTTACTTTAATAAATACTAAATTTATAAATATATAAATAATTAAATTGAAAATACTACTTTTAATTATTTTAAAAGATTATTTTTATAAGAATTACTTTTATTTATAAAATAATTAGTTAAAGAATTATATTTATTTTTTTATAATAATTCTAAATTTATTTTTATTAAAAATAAATATTATATATTATTTATAATTACTTCGAGATTATTATCTTTATTTAAAAAGTTTTATTATTAATTTTATATTCTAGCTTTTATAGATTTAGTTTTAAAAAAAATAATTTATAAAAATCTTTTTTATAAATTTATTAAATATTATTAAAATTAAATTAAAAATATCTAATATTAAACTACAACTTTATAAAAATTAATCTAATATTTAAACTTTTTAAAATAATAAAATAATATTGAAAAGTTATTAATATCTTTTTAACTTATTTATATTATTATAATATTTACTTTTATATATTATTTTATTAATATTCTAATTAAGTTTAATAAAGAAATTATTATTAATTAAATTAATTATTTCTTATTAAATTATAAAATTAATTCTAATTACTTTATTTTATTAATATTAATTAATCTTATTATTAATAAAATACTTTCTTACTTTATATTAAAAAATATTATATTTACTTTTTAAAGTAAATTAAAAGATAACTTTTCTTTTAAAAGTACTTTTAATTATTTTTATAATATTACTCTTTATTATATTAATACTATTAATATTAACTCTTTTAATTAAAAAAAGGAATATCTTAATATTATAAATAAATAAAAGTAAAAAGATAAATATAAAGTTCAAACTATTATTATTACTTATATAATTAATAATTAAATAAAAGATTATATTTAATTAAAAACTCTTTATTAAATAAAATAAAAGATATAAGATATTTAAATTTAATTAAGTTATTAAATAGAAAATATATAATATTCCTTTATATATTAATAAGAAATTAATATTTATTTTAAATTAAAGCTTTTATTAACTTTAAAATAAATAATTTCACTTTTATTAATATTAAATTTTTTAAAATATTTAATTTAATTTAAAAAATTATAATAAAAAGATTAAAAATACTTTTATTAATTAAAGAATATAATAATAAAAGAGATTAAGAAATCTCTTATTATATTTATTTAAATCTATTTATTAATAGTTAATTTCAGATTTATATTCTCTTTTTAATTATTTATTTAATATACTTTATAATCTTTAAAAGAATATAGTTATTTAAAAATCAAATTCTTTTAAATTATAAATAATATTAATTATATTAATTTATATTAATTATATTAACTTATAAGTTTATCTCTTAATTAAATATATTTTTAATCTATATTATATATTTATATTAATCTTAATCTTTGAATAATTAATTATAAATATTAATAAAATATAAATTAATAAAATTATAAATTAAAAGAGTATTAAAAATAATAAATTAATATTAATTATCTAAATAATTAAATAGTTATTCTAATAATTATAATAGTAATATTATAATATATTAATATAAAAGAAACTTTATATTATTTAATAGTTTAAAAAGTAGAATTAACTTTTATTATAATTACTTTATTAATTTTATAATTATCTAAGTTTTATAAAATATTTTTAAAAGATTAAGTTTATATATTCAAGATAATAAAAACTATTTTTAAAAGTAAATAGTTAATATAACTTTTAATTATTATTAAAAAGTTTAAATCTCTTTAAAAGTTTTAAATAAATTATTTAAAGAAAATTATTAATTTATATATAATTTCTAGAATTATTTTTTATATATTCTATAATTAAAATAATTAATATAAACTAAATATTATCTTAATTTATAAAATTAATTAACTATTTGAAAATTAATAAGTTAATTAAGAAAATAAATAAGTTACTTTTTTATTATTTAAATAATTATATTTTATCTTTTAATTCTAATTAACTATTATAATCTTTTTATTTAAAATTAATATTAAGTTTCTAATTTTTAATAAATATTAGAAATTCTTAATTATATTCTTTAAATCTAAGTTGAATATTTTATTATTTTATTAATTTTATAATTATAAAATTATTTTAAAAGAAAATATAAAGAATAAACTTTATTATAATTTATTATATAAGATATTAATTAAAGAACTTAAGATTATTAAAAAATACTTTATTAAGAATCTAATAAAAAGATTTATTAAATTAAACTAAACTTTATTTATTATTTTAATTCTTTTTATTAAAAAGTTAAATAAATTATTATATTTTTATATTAACTTTTAAATATTTAATATATTTATTTATAAAGATTATTATTTATTATTATTTATTAATAAAACTTTTATTTATATTTTTTATATAAAAATCTTTATTAAACTAAATATTAAATAAATATTTTATTATATTAAAATAAATTTAATTTTAAAAAAGTATATTATATTCTATATATATTATAATATTTATAAATATAAAATTATATTTTTCGAACTAATTAATAATTTTATTATATATTAATATTATATAAATAATATTCTTTTTAACTATTTAAATATTTTTTATATAATATATTTTAATAATATTTTAATCTATTTTAAAAATATATTTAAATATAAAGTTTATATTAAATTAGTTTTATAATATCTTTAAGATATTAAATTATAAATTAATTTTAAGAAATATAAATTTAATATTATTTATATTAAGTATTTAAGATTTATTATTTTAACTAATAATATAAAAATAAACTTTAAGAAAATTACTATAATATAATAATAAACTTATTTTTTAATAATAAAAAGTATATAATTATTTTTTAGATTTTATAATTTTTATAAATATTTTATTTATAATTTTAATATTATAATTAAACTATTTATTAATTTAATTAAAATTAACATTTTATTTTATTTTAATAAAAATTATTAACTAATCTTTAATATACTTAAATATATATTAATAAATATATTACTTTTTTAATATTATAATAATATATTATAAGAATTTAATAAAGAATAAAATTATATTATTTTTAAAATTAATAATTTAAAAGCTAAAAAATTAAAGAGTTTTAAAAGTTTATATATATATAATAATTATATAAATTATATATTTAAAATATATATTTACTAAATATATTTAAAAGTTTACTTTATTATTAAAAGTAATATTTTTAAAATTAAATAATAAAGTTAGTATAATATATATAAAAATTATTAATATAATAAATTTAATATATATAAATTATTATATTACTTTCTTTTTTAAAAAAACTTGTTTTTAAATATTTTATATTTATTAATTATAATTAGTAAAAATAATTAATAAATATAAGAATATTAATTAAATATAATAAAATCAAATAAATATAATAAATAAATTGAAACTATTATATATCTATTTGTAATTATATATCTAATTATTCAAAGAATTATCACTTTTATATTAAAACTATTAGATAATTACTTTTAAAATACTTATAATTATCTTTTTCTATTTAATATAATTATAATTACTTTAAAAGAAATATTAGAAAACTAAATAAAAAAGGGTTTTTTAAATAAAATATATTAAATAAATATAAAGTTATTTTAAAGTTAAATACTTTATATTATATTAAGTTAATATTATAATTAAACTATTATATATAATATTCTAAAGATTAGTATTATTTATAATAAATAAAAATCTTCTTTACTTTTTATTTCTTTTTATTAATAATATTAATAAATAGTAAAAAGTTATTAATTTATTTAGAAAATAGATTATTTAAAACTTTTCTTAATTTATTAATAAAGAATATAAAGTATATTTTTATTATTTCAAATAATTTAAATTTAAAAAAGTAATTAACTTTTATAAAGATTTTAAAATATTTATTTATTAGAAAATCAAGTTT
>JANGZZ010000452.1:0-14537 GCA_026225955.1 Clarireedia paspali | reverse complement strand
CTAGTTAACTAACTTTTAATAAATTAGATTTATTTATAAATTATTATTATTAAGTTTTAAACTAACCTAATATTAGATATTAATATTAATATTACTAATATTTAATATTTAAACTAATTTAAATTTAATTCTTTTTATTAATATTCAAAATATTTTAAAATTATTTTAATTATTATTTCTTTAAAATTAAAGTTAAACTTTTAATATCTTTTTATTATATATAATATTATATATATTTAAACTTATATATATCTAGTTACTAATAATATAACTACTAATTAATTTATTATAATTTTAAATTTATATAAGTTGTTAAAATAAATAAAAAAAAAAAAATAATAATAATTAAAATATTATCTTAATTACTTTCTTTTTAACTACTTTTAATATCTTAATAATTATTAAGTTATTACCTTTAGTTATTAATATTATTAATAATATTATAAATATTATTATATTATTAACTTTATTTATAATTCTTTAATTTAATTCTAATATCGATTTATTTAGTTTTTCTAATATTATAAATTTAAACTTTTTAATTAAACTTATTATAAATATTATAATTAATTCTAATAATATTCTTTTTTATTTATTTAAATATATTAATTTATTTTTAATAGAATAGATTAATAAAAATTTGAAAATTATTACTAATTAATTAGTTAATTTAAAATCTATTTAGTTATTTATTTTTAAAACTTTAAATCTTTTAATTAAAATTAATATTTTAACTTCTTTTTAAAAATAATAAAGTAAAATACTAGACTTTATTAAAGTATTTAAAGATTATACTATATTAAGAAAAGTTAAAAAAGTTATTAACTAATTAGTTTCTTAATTTAATAATTTTAAATATATAATTTAGAAGATAGAAAATTAAATTAAAATCTTGAAATTATAAAAATAACTTCTAGTAACTCTTTTAATAACTTTTTTAATAACTTTAATATTTCTAATAACTTTAATATCTAAAATTATTAAAATTATTTAAAATCTAATTTAAACTTTTTTTATTAATATTATTATATTAAGTAATTTAAAGTTAAGTAATTAAATTATTATTTAGACTAAATCTAAAATAGCTAAATTTAAAATAAAGTTTTTAAATCGATTTATCTTAATATATAATATTATATTATATTATAATACTTTCTTAACTTTAGTTATTTATAATATTATTAATAAAGTTTTTAAAGTTAAAAGAATTAAAAGGTTAATTATTTCGATTATTATTAATATATTTAATAAAAAGAATTTAATACTAATTATAATACTTTTTTATATAATCAACTTTTTAATTAAGAAGATTAATATTTAAAAAAACTTTCTTAATTTTAAAAGTATTTAAAAGAATAAACTCTAATTCAAAGTAATATTATATAAAATCTTTATAATTAACTTTAATACTTTAGAAAATATAAAACTAATATTTAAAAAGATTAAAACTTTTAATAATCTTTTAAATTTTAAATTAATTAAAACCTTTTATTAATTATCTTTTAAAGTTAATTAGATTATTAAAAGAGTTAGTTTAATTATAATCTTTTTTAAAATTATTAAAGAAGTTAAAAGATATATAAAGAATTAAGTTTATATTATTAAAATCTTAATTAAAACTAAAAAACTATTAAATATTATAAAGTCGATTTAATATATTTATTATTAAAACTTTAAATATATAATCTAGTTCTATTATTATTAAACTAAATATAATTTATATTTAGAACTTTATTTAATCTTTTAATATATTTATAATATTTATAATATTTAAAAGAAACTTTATTTATATTTAACTTTAAAATATACTAATTACTTTTAATTTTATATTAATAATTTAAAATTATATAAAGTATATAAAGTAATAAAAAAGATTATTTTTAATTTATAAATAATTAAAATATCTAAATATTATAAATAAATTTTAATAAAAGTTTATTAAAAATTAAATTAGTTTTTAAATTAACTATTAAATTAAAAATCGATTTATTAATAATTTAGAAACTTTAGATTATAGTTAAAAACTAAAATTAGTTAAATAGTTAATTTATAATTTATATTAACTTTAATTAACTTTTAATATTATATTAGAACTTTAAACTTTAAACTTTAATATATATTTTAAAAGTTTTAATTACTAATATTATATTAATATTTAATAACTTAGATTTAAACTTATTAGTAATATAACTAAATAAAGATATTAATATATTTGAAATAATTAATATTTATAATAAAACTAATTAAACTAAAAGTAATTTAAAAAAAATAATTAAAAGAAGTTTATTTTTAAAAGTTATTATAACTAATTTGTTTATTTTAAAAGACTTTAATATATATTATCTTTAATAGAACTTAAAGTTATTTAATATTTAAAAAAAGGTTTAATTAATTAATTAGATTAAAAATAATAATTTAAAGTTACTTAATAATTTAAATATTAAAACCTTCTTTCAAGAAACTAACTTTTTAATTTTAAACTTTATTCTTATTACTTTAAAGATAATAAAATATATTAATAATTAATAAATACTAAATAATTTAAATTTAAATTACTTATTAATCTTTTTTATAATTAAAAACCTAAATTTAAATCAAAGTTATTTAAATTCTCTTTATCTTTTTAATATTAAAAAGGTTAATTAGAATCTATTTAAAATTAATTTAATTAATTTAATTAATAAAAGTTTAATTCTTAATTAATAGCTTTTAGAAATAATTAGAATTAAATTAACTTTTAAAATATCGATAATTAAGTTTTTAAAAACTATTAATTTAAAGTTAATATAACTAATTAGATTAATATTAAATATTATAATTTTAAAGATTAAACTTAAATTATAAACTAAACTTTAATAAACCTTTAAATTTAAAATCTTTCGAAAATCAATATTAAAAGTTTAAAAAGAAGATAATTAAAGTTAAAGTTACTTTTTAACTTGAAATTAATATTTTTCAATTATTAAATATATTAAATAAAGTTATTAAAATACTTTTTTAAAAACTAAAAATTTAAAAGTTATTTTTAAAACTTTTAATTATATTAAAAACTATTAAAACTAGATATTACTTTTAATTTCTAATTAATTAACTTTTAAATAAAAAGTAAATATTTTAAAATCTATTTTATTCTTTTAACTATTAATATTAATTAACTCTTTTTAAAATATTTATAAAGTTAATCTTTAGTTAAAACTAATAATTAATAAATTAAAAAAGATTTATTTAATTAAAGTTAAAAAGAAAACTTTTAAATTAAATAGAATTAATTAGGAAATTATTAATAAAGTTTATTTAGTTATTTCTAATTTATTTTATAAAGTTTATAATTTATTTCTCAATTTTAATTACTACTTTATTTATTAATAATAAATAACTAATATAATATTTAAAAAATTAAAAAAGTTTAATTATTTAATTTTAAAAACTTATAAAGTTATTTTATTATTAAACTACTTTAAGAAGATTAATAAGAGGATAATAGTAAAAAGATTAAATTATTTAATTAAAATTATAAACTTTTTATATAACTTTTAAATTAAAAATTAATTTAAAAAGTTTATAATCAATATTAGATTATTATTAGTAATTAAAATCAAATAAGATTATATAGTTAATTTTAAAATATTAGTTTTATTTCTTAATATTAAAAAGGCTTTTAATTATATATTTAAAAACTAGTTATTAATAATTTTAAAAAAGTTTAAATTATTATTTAATTTAATAAACTAAATTAATTACTTTTTAGAAGTTTAATAACTTTAATTAACTTTTAATAATTAAATTAAATCTTTTTAATCTATTAATATTAATATTCTTTAAAGTAGTTTAATTAGTTTAATTTTATTTTTAATTTATATTTAAAATCTCTTTCTAACTATTAGTTATTTAATTTAGTTTTATATAAATAATATTATATTAGTAATTAATTTGATTAGTTTTAAAAAAAATTATTAAATTTTAAAAAAAGAGATTAATAAGTTATACTTTTTTAGAATAATAAATAATATTAATTTTAATTTTAAGAAAACTAAATTAATCTATTTCTTTTTTAATAATTTAAAAGACTATTTAGTTAAATTATTAAATTAATAAATTATATATTTTTCTAAGTTAATAAAGTAGTTAGGAATTTAGTTTGATAATACTTTTAAATTTAAAAATTATATTAGAATTCAAGTTAATTAAATTAAAATAATATTATTTTAAATTAATTAATTAACTAGTATTTAAATAAATTTATCTTTTTTTATTATATATTAATTATATATTATTTATATTATTAGTATTTTAAATTATAAGTCTTTAATTTAATATAAAGAATAAATTAATTTTAAAACTTAATTTCAATTACTTTAAAATCTAACTTTTTATAAAATTCTAAAGATTTTTAAAACTAATTTAAAACTAATTATAAATATTAAAACTAGATTAATATCTCTTAATATTTACTTTATTAATATTAATTATTAATATACTTTCTAATTACTTAAACTCTTGAAAAACTATTTAATTTATTAATTATTTTAAAAAGATTATTAAAAGTTATAAAGTTATTAAAAAAGTTATTAAAAGAGTTATTAAAAATTAAAACTTAGTTCTAACTCTATTTATCTTTTAAAAGTTAGTTAGAAGTAAAGTTCGAAGTTAATATTAAAACTAATTACAAAGTTAATATAAATCAATTAAATTAAATAATTAATATATTTATTAGTTAATTTAAATAGTTTAAAAAAATTATAGTCTTTTAAATTCTCACTTTAAATAACTAGTTTATTTTTAATTTAAATTAGTTACTTTTCAAAAAAGAATAAAACTAATAATTATAAAAAATAAATATTAATATTAATATTTAATTAATATATCTTTTATATTAATAGATTTTAATTATAAAATAAAATTAAAATAAAGATTAAATTAGTATTTTTAAATTTAAATTAAAAGTTAATTTAAATATATAAATAGAATATAAATTCAAATTAATTAGTTTATAATAAAGAGTTAAAAGAGATTATATAAATAATTAAATTAACTAACTAACTAATTTGATTAAATTAAGAATATATAATTTATAATAATAATTAAATAAAGTTATAATATTTAAAATTATTAAATAATAACTCTAGTTAGAAATAATTAATAAAAGTATTTAATACTAATAGTTAAATAATTAATAAAAGTGTTAATATCAAATTAATTTAAATTCTAGAATATTATAAAGTTAAAAGAAATAAATTAGTTAATAAATTAGTAAAAGAAATTATTAGTTTAAAACTAGATATTTATAAGATTAACTTTATTTATTTAGATACTTTAATTAAAACTATTAAAACTTAGAAATAAGAACTAGCTTTAGAAAAAATAATTAAAGTGATTAAATTGAGATTAATTAAGAAATCTAAAATTAATTATATTATAACTTATAAATTAACTTTTTAAAATAAAATCTTAATTTCTTTTAATATTAAATATATTACTATTAATATATTTTATTAGTTAAAATTTAATTATAACTATATTAAAGTTTATTTATATTAATTAAATTTAACTAATAATAATAAATATAAATATAATAAAAAGAAGATATTAGAATATCTTCTATTTAGTTATTAACTACTTATTAATACTTATATAAAGTTAAAAGATAAGTTTAATATATATTACTTTAACTTATTTTTATTACTTAATATTAAACTTGAAATCGAAATTAACTTAGAATTTATTTAAGAAATTAGTATTTATATATAAAAATATTATTTAACTTAGTTAATTAACTTTTAATAAATTGGAATTATTTATAAATTATTATTATTAAGTTTTAGACTAGTTTAATATTAGATATTAATATTAATATTATTAATATTTAATATTTAAATTAGTTTAAGTTTAATTCTTTTTATTAATATTTAAAGTATTTTAGAATTATTTTAATTATTATTTCTTTAAAATTAGAGCTAGACTCTTAATATCTCTTTATTATATATAGTATTATATATATTTAAACTTATATATACTTAGCTATTAATAATATATTTATTAATCAATTTATTATAATCTTAAATTTATATAAGTTATTAAAAAAAAAAAAAAAAAGTTAATTTAGTTAAATAATATCTTTATATATAAATATTAGTTTCTTAAATAAATTCTAAATTAACTTTAATTCTAAGTTTTATATCAAGTAATAAAGATAGATTAAATTAATATATATTAAGTTTATTTTTTAACTTTATATAAATATTAATAAATAATTAGTAATTAAATAGAAAGTATTTTAATATCTTTTTTTTATTATATTTATATTTATTATTATTAGTTAGATCTAATTAATATAAATAAACTTTAATATAATTATAATTTAATTTTAATTAATAAAATATATTAATAGTAGTTTATTTAATATTAAAGAGAATCGAGATTTTATTATATAAAGCTAATTTATAAATTGAAATATAATTAGTTTTTAATTCTTTAGTTAATTTTAATTTAATTACTTTTTTTAAAACTAGTTCTTATTTCTAAATTCTAATAGTTTTAATTTAAATATTTAAATAAATAAAGTTAATCTTATAAATATTTAATTTTAAATTAATAGTTTCTTTTATTAATTTATCAATTAATTTATTTTTTTCAACTTTATAATACTTTGAAATTTAAATTAGTTTGATATTAATATCTTTATTAATTATTTAGTAATTAATATTAAATACTCTTATTAATTATTTTTAATTAAAATTATTATTTAATATTTTTAATTATAATAATCTAACTTAGTTATTATTATAAATTATATATTCTTAATTTAACTAAGTTAATTAATTAATTAATTTAATTATTTAAATAACTCTTTTTAACTTTCTATTATATATTAATTAGTTTAAACTAATATTCTATTTATATATTTAAATTAACTTTTAATTTAAGTTTAAAAAAGTTAATTTAATCTTTATTTTAGTTTTATTTTATAGTTATAATTTATTAATATAAAAGGTATATTAATTAGATATTAATATTAATATTAACTTTTTATAATTATTAATTTTATTTTTCTTCGAAAAGCAATTAATTTAGATTAAAAATAAACTAGTTATTTAAAGTAAGAATTTAAAAGGTTATAGTTTTTCTAGATTATCTAAATTAATTAATAAGTATATTAATTATTTAATTTAGTTGATTTATATTAACTTAGTAATTAACTTTAATATTAACTTTGATCTTCACTTTTAACTAGCTTTTAAAAAGTAAATAGAGTTAGAACTAAGTTCTAGCTTTTAATAATTCTTTTAATAACTTTTCTAATAACTTTATAACTTTTAATAACCTTTTAAATACTTTTTCTAAATTAATTTATAAATTAAATAGTTTTTTGAAAGTTTAAGTAACTAGAAAGTATATTAATAATTAGTACTTTTTAAAATAATAAATAATATTAATTTTAATTTTAAGAAAACTAAATTAATTTATTTTTTCTTTAATAACTTAATAAGTTATTTAGTTAAATTACTAAATTAATAAGTTATATATTCTTTTAAATTAATAAAGTAGTTAAAAATTTAATTTAATAATATCTTTAAATTTAAAAGTTATATTAGAATTTAAATTAATTAAATTAAAATAATATTATTTTAAATTAATTAAATTAAAATAATATTATTTTAAATTAATTAATTAACTAATATTTAAATTAATTTATCTCTTTTTATAATATATTAGTTATATATTATATATATTACTAGTATTTTAAATTATAAATCTTTAATTTAATATAAAGAATAAATTAATTTTAAAGTTTAATTTTAATTATTTTAAAATTTAGTTTTTTATAAAATCTTAAAAGTTTTTAAAACTAGTTTAAAACTAATTATAAATACTAAAGTTATATTAATATGTTTTAATATTTATTTTATTAATATTAATTATTAATATATTTTCTAGTTATTTAAACTTTCGAAAAACTATTTAATTTATAAATTACTTTAAAAAGAATATTTAAAAGATTATTAAAAGTTATAAAGTTATTAAAAAAGTTATTAAAAGAGTTATTAAAAGTTAAAATTTAGTTTTAATTTTATTTATTTTTTAAAAGTTAATTAAAAGTAAAGATTAAAGTTAATATTAAAACTAGTTAATAATAAAAGTTATATTAATATCTCTAAATATAAAAACGATTTTTTATTAAAAAAATATAATTTCTTATTGAAAATCATTGAATTAAAATTAAATATAATAAATAACTTTTCTATAAATTAATTAAACTAAGTTATCTAATTATATAATTATCTATTATCAAGATATTATTATCACTATCGATTTCACGGATTTTTACTTTATATTTCGAAATTTTTATTTAAAAACTCTAAAAATTATAAAAACATTGAAAAATTATTAAATTAATAAAAATACTAATAAAAAGAAATTAATACTAAATATAATATACTTTTATAATTCGAACTAATCTATTTATATCTTTATATTATTATTATATTATTATTATTATTAATTCTAATAATTCTAACTACTAAATTTATTAATTTTATTTTATTAAACTTAAATTACTAATTTAACTAATATTTAATAATATTAATAATACTAAGTAATATTAATAAATTAAAAGGACTTTTAAAGTATTAATATATTTATTAAAATATTATATTAATATTTATTAATATAACTACTCTTTTAACCTTTAATAATAATAATAATAATTAAAATATTATTTTAACTATTTTTTTTTTAATTACTTTTAATACTTTAATTATTATTAAGTTATTATCTTTAGTTATTAATATTATTAATAATATTATAGATATTATAATATTATTAACTCTATTTATAACTCTTTAATTTAATTTTAATATTAATTTATTTAGTCTTTTTAATATTATAAGTTTAAACTCTTTAATTAAACTTATTATAAATATTATAATTAGTTTTAGTAATATTTCTCTTTATTTATTTAAATATATTAATTTATTCTTAATAAAATAAATTAATAAAAATCTGAAAATCATTATTAATTAATTAATTAACTTAGAATCTATTTAATTATTTATCTTCGAAGCTTTAGATCTTTTAATTAAAGTTAATATTTTAACTTTTTCTTAAAAATAATAAAGTAAAATATTAGATTTAATTGAAGTATTTAAAGATTATATTAGATTAAGAAAAGTTAAAAAAGTTACTAATTAATTAGTTTCTTAATTTAATAATCTTGAATATATAATCTAAAAAGTAAAAGTATAAATTAAAACTTTGAAATAATAAAAATAACTTTTAATAATCTTTTTAGTAACTTTAGTACTTTTAATAACTTTAATATTTAAAATTATTAAAATTATTTAAAATCTAGTTTAAACTTTTTTCACTAATATTATTATATTAAATAACTTAAAATTAAATAACTAAATTATTATTATAATTAAATTTAAAGTAATTAAGTTTAAAACTAAGTTTTTAAATCGATTTATTTTAGTATATAATATTATATTATATTATAATACTTTCTTAACTTTAATTATTTATAATATTATTAATAAAGCTTTTAAAGCTAAAAGAATTAAAAAGCTAGTTATTTTAATTATTATTAATATATCTAATAAAAAGAATCTAATATTAATTATAACTTCTCTTTATATAATTAACTTTTTAATTAAAAAAGTTAATATTTAGAAAAACTTTCTTAATTTTAAAAGTATCTAAAAGGATAAACTTTAGTTTAAAGTAATATTATATAGAATCTTTATAACTAACTTTAATATTTTAAAAGATATAAAACTAATATTAAAAAAGATTAAAACTTTTAATAACTTTTTAAACTTTAAATTAATTAGAACTTTTTATTAACTTTTTTTTAAAACTAACTAAGTTATTAAAAAAATAGATTTAATAATAATTTCTTTTAAAACTATTAAAAAAGTTAAAAAATATATTAAGAATTAAGTTTATATTATTAAATATAATAAAATTAACTTAATATATTTATTACTAAGAATTTAAATATATAATCTAATTTTATTATTAGTAAACTAAATATAATTTATATTTAGAACTTTATTTAACTTTTTAATATATTTATAATATTTATAATATTTATAAAAAGTTTTATTTATATTTAACTTTAAAGTATATTAATTACTTTTAATTTTATATTAATAACTTAAAATTATATAAAGTATATAAAGTAATAAAAAGAGTTACTTTTAATTTATAAATAATTAGAATATCTAAATATTATAAATAAATTTTAATAAAAGTTTATTAGAGATTAAATTAACTTTTAAATTAACTATTAAGTTAAAAATCGATTTATTAATAATTTAGAAACTTTAAATTATAATTAAAAACTAAAACTAATTAAATAATCGATTTATAATTTATATTAACTTTAACTAACTTTTAATATTATATTAGAATTTTAAACCTTAAACTTTAATATATATTTTAAAAGTTCTAACTATTAATATTATATTAATATTTAATAATTTGAATTCGAACTTATTAATAATATATTTAGATTTAAGAATTAATATATTTAAATTAATCAATATTTATAATAAGACTAATTAAGTTAAAAGTAATTTAAGAAAAATAATTAAAAGAAGTTTATTTTTAAAAACTATTATAATTAATTTATTTATTTTAAAGAACTTTAATATATATTACTTTTAATAAAATCTAAAGTTATTTAATATTTAAAAAGAGATCTAATTAGTTAATTAAATTAAAGATAATAATTTAAAGTTATTTAATAATTTAAAGATTAAAATCTTCTTTTAAAAAGTTAGTTTTTTAGTTTTAGATTTTATTTTTACTATTTTAAAAGTAGTAAGATATATTAATAACTAATAAATATTAAATAATTTAAATTTAGATTATTTACTAATCTTTTTTATAATTAAAAATCTAAATTTAAATTAAAGCTATTTAAATCCCCTTTAGTTTTTTAATATTAAGAAGACTAATTAAAATCTATTTAAAATTAGTTTAGTTGAATTAATTAATAAGAGTTTAATTCTTAATTAATAATCTTTAAAGTTAACTAGAATTAAATTAACTTTTAAAATATTAATAACTAAGTTTTTAGAAACTATTAGTTTTAAGTTAATATAATTAATTAAATTAATATTAAATATAATAATTCTGAAAATCAAGTCTAAATTATAAATTAAACTTTAATAAACTTTTAAATTTAAAACTCTTTAAAAATCGATATTAAAAATTTAAAAAAATAAAAGTTGAAGTTAAAGTTAAAAAGTTTATTTTCTTATTTAGAATTAATATTTCTTAGCTATTAAATATATTAAATAGAGTTAATAGAATATCTTTTTAAAGATTAAAAACTTGAAAACTATTTTTAAAACTTTTAATTATATTAAAAGTTATATTAACTAAATATTATTTTCGATTTCTAATTAATTAACTTTTAAAAGAAAAGTAAATATTTTAAAATCAACTTTGTTTCTTTAACTTTTAATATTAATTAATTCTTTCTAAGATATTTATAAAGTTGATTCTTAATTAGAACTAGTAATTAATAAACTTAAAAAAGCTTATTTAATTAAAATTAAAAAGAAAACCTTTAAATCTAATAGAATTAATTAGGAAATTATTAATAAAGTTTATTTAATTATTTCTAATTTATTTTATAAAGTTTATAACTTACTTTTTAATTTTAACTATTATTTAATCTACTAATAATAAATAATTAATATAATATTTAAAAAGCTAAAAAAGCTTAATTATTTAATTTTAAAAGTTTATAAAGTTATCTTACTATTTAATTATTTTAAGAAAATTAGTAAGAGGATACTAATTAAAAGATTAGATTATTTAATTAAAACTATTAACTTATTATATAGTTTTTAAATTAGAAGTTAATTTAAAAAGTTTGTAATTAATACTAAGTTATTATTAATAAATAAAATTGAATAAGATTATATAATTAAATTTAAAATATTAGTTTTATTTCTAGATATTAAAAAGGCTTTCGATTATATATTAAAAAACTAGTTATTAATAATTTTAAAAGAGTTTAAATTACTATTTAGTCTAATTAGTTAAATTAATTACTTTTTAAAAGCTTAATAACTCTAACTAACTTTTAATAATTAAATTAAACTCTTTCAACTTATTAATATTAATATCTTTTAAAATAATCTAATTAGTTTAATTTTATTTTTAATTTATATTTAAGATCTTTTTCTAATTATTAACTATTTAATTTAATTTTATATAAATAATATTATATTAGTAACTAGTTTAATTAATTTTAAAAAGAATTATTAAACTTTAGAAAAAGAAACTAATAAATTATATTTCTTTAAAATAATAAATAGTATTAATTTTAATTTTAAGAAAATCAAGTTAATCTACTTCTTTTTTAATAATTTAAAAGTTTATTTAGTTAAATTATTAAATTAATAAGTTATATATTTTTTTAAATTAATAAAATAATTAGGAATTTAATTTAATAATACTTTTAAATTTAAAAGTTATATTAGAATTCAAGTTAATTAAATTAAAATAGTATTATTTTAAATTAATTAGTTAACTAGTATTTAAACTAATTTATTCTTTTTTATTATATATTAATTATATATTATTTATATTACTAGTATCTTAGATTATAAGTCTTTAATTTAATATAAAGAATAAATTAATTTTAAAGTCTAACTTCAATTATTTTAAAACTTAACTTTTTATAAAATCTTAAAAGTTTTTAAAACTAGTTTAAAACTAATTATAGATATTAAAGTAATATTAATATTCTTTGATATTTAACTTATTAGTATTAATTGCTAATATACTTTTTAGTTATTTAAACTTTTAAAAAACTATCTAATTTATAAACTAATTTAAAAAAAATATTTAAAAGATTACTAAAAGTTATAAAGTTATTAAAAAGGTTATTAAAAGAGTTATTAAAAGTTAAAACTTAATTCTAACTTTATTTATCTTTTAAAAGTGAGTTAAAAGTAAAAATCAAAGTTAATATTAAAACTAGTTATAAAGATAATATAAATTAACTAAATTAAATAATTAATATATTTATTAGTTAATCTAAATAAATTAGAAAAGTTATAATTTTTTAAATTCTTATTTTAAATAATTAACTTCTTTTTAATCTAAATTAGTTGCTTTTTAAAAGAAAATAAAACTAAGAATTATAAAAAGTTAATATTAATATTAGAATTTAACTAATATACTTTTTATATTAATAAATTATAATTATAAAGTAAAACTAGAATAGAAGTTAAATTAATAAGAGTTAGCTAAAAGTAAAGATCAAAGCTAATATCAAAGTTAGTTACTAGACTAATATAAATCAATTAAATTAAATAATTAATATATTTATTAATTAATTTAAATAGTTTAAAAAAGTTATAACTTTTTAAATTCTTACTTTAGATTACTAGTTTATTTTCAATTTAAATTAATTGCTTTTTAAAAGAGAATAAAGTTAATAATTATAAAGAGTTAATATTAATATTAGTATTTAATTAATATATCTTTTATATTAATAAATTATAATTATAAAGTGAAATTAAAATAGAGGTTAGATTAATATTTTTAAATTTAAATTAAAAGTTAATTTAAATATATAAATAGAATATTAGTTTAAATTAACTAATATATAATAAAGAGTTAAAAGAGATTATTTAAATAATTAAATTAACTAGTTAATTAATTTAATTAAATTAAAAATATATAGTTTATAATAATAATTAAATAAAGTTATAATATTTAAAATTACTAAATAATAACTTTAATTAAGAATAGTTAATAAAAGTATTTAATATTAATTACTAAATAGTTAATAAAGATATTAATATTAAATTAATTTAAGTTCTAGAATACTATAAAGTCGAAAAAAATAAATTAATTAATAAACTAATAAAAGAAACTACTAGTTTAAAATTAGATATTTATAAGATTAACTTCGTTTATTTAAATATCTAAATTAAAGTTATTAAAATCTAAAAATAAAAACTAGTTTTAAAAAAAATAACTAAATTAAAATTAATTAAAGAACTAGAAACTAATTATACTTTAATTTATAAATTAGTTTTTTAAAATAAAATCTCGATTCTTTTTAATACTAAGTGAATTATTATTAGTATTTATTACTAATTTAAATTAGATTATAATTACTTTAAAACTTATTTATATTAATTAGATTTAGTTAATAATAATAAATATAAATATAATAAAAAAAAGATATTAAAATATCTCTTATTTAATTATTAACTATTTATTAATACTTATTTAAAGTTAAAGAATAAGTTTAATATATATTAATTTAGTTTATCTTTATTACTTAATATTAAATCTAAAATCGAAGTTAATCTAGAATTTATCTAAGAAACTAGTATTTATATATAAAGATATTATTTAATTTAATTAACTAACTTTTAATAAATTAAATTTATTTATAAATTATTATTATTAAATCTTAGATTAATCTAATACTAGATATTAATATTAATATTACTAATATTTAATATTTAGATTAATTTAAATTTAATTCTTTTTATTAA
>JANGZZ010000451.1:0-14655 GCA_026225955.1 Clarireedia paspali | reverse complement strand
AGTTTATATATTAAAATATATAAATAATAAATATTTTAAATAAAAATAATTTAAATTAAAAAAGATTTATTAAGAATTCTTTAAAAAAAACTTCGAAAATATAAAACTTTAAATTAAATAATACTAAGTTATATTCTAATATTTATAAAAGATATAACTTTAATATTAAATTAGAAATAAAAAGAATATTTATATTAAATAACTAATAATATAATTTTTAATAAAAGGTTAAATATATTATATAAAATTAATAAATAAAGAAGTTAAAATATAATAAAATATATTAATTATAAAACCTTATTATAAAATACTTTATATTAATTAAAAAAAAATTTATTAAATTATTTAGAATATTAATTATAAAATTAAAAACTACTTTAAAATTAAAATAGATTTTTTATAAAATATATATAAATAAATAAATATTATAAATTATAATAGATTTGAAAATAATAGAAAATTTTATAATATTAGAAATTATAATATTTATAAAATTATAAACTTTTAAAAAACAAATTTTATATAAACTTATATTTATTAATAAATAATTAATTAAAAATAATAAAGTTATTTAATATAAAATATAAAAGTTTATAATATAATTAAAATAATATTCTAAATAGATATAAATAGATTTAATTCTATTAAAAAGATATTAAATAATTTTAAAAATATTATAATTAAAATATTATAATCTATATATTAATTAAATTAAAAGAACTTTAAAATTTAATAAATATAAATATAAAATAAAGTTTATATAAAGTTTTATAAAACTAATATTCTAGATTAGAAAGTAATAAAAAAAACTATATATATTAAAAGTAAATAATACTTTAAAAGTTAGATATTTAATTTAAAATTCTTTATTAAAAAATATATTAATAAAATATTAGAAATATATAAAGATCTTTAAAAAAAGACTTTAAAAAAATATTTTATTAAAATATTAACTTTAAAATTATAAGATAAAATTAAAAGAAGAAAAGAAATTATTATTTTTATTAATAATATTATTATTAAAGAAAAAGTTTAAACTACTTTATAAATATTTTAATAAAAACTTAGTAAAGAGATTTATTAAAAAATTTATTTTATTAATAAAAGTTTTAATCTTCTTTATATTTAAAAAGGAAAATAAAAAAAAAACTAATTATTAATTATTGAAAACTTAATAATATTATAATAAAAGATTATTATTTATTATTATTAACTAATAAGTTATAAAATTAGATTAAAAAAGTTAAATATTTTATAAAGTTAAATTAATATATAAAATTCAATTTAATCTAAATTAAAAAAAAAGATAAATAAAAGATTATATTTTATACTTAATATAAATATTATAAATATTAAATAATATCTTTTAAATTTATAAATATATTAATTATATATATAAAACTAATTAATAATTTATTAAAAAAATATTTTAATAATTATTATATAATTTATTTTAATAATATTTTAATCTTTATTAAAACTTTTAAAGAATATATTAAAATTATATAAAAAATTTTAGAAACTCTTTAAAATATAAATATTTTATTAAAATTATCTAAATATAAATTCTATATTATTAAAACTAAATTTCTAAAATATATTATTAATATAATAAAATTTAAAATAAATTTAAATAAAATAAAAGAAGTTTTAAAATAGAAATAATTTATTATTATTAAAAAGATATAATTATTTTTAAAATTTATAAACTTTTATAAATAATTTATTAAAGATTATTTAAAAATTATAATATTATTTATAAAGTTAACTAAGAAGAATATAGATTATAAATAAAATAATATAATATAAAAAGTATTTAATATATTTAAATAAACTTTTATATAAATATTAATTCTAATTACTTTTAATTTTAAATAATTAATTATTATAAAGATAAATATATTAAATTATATATTAGATATAATCTTTAGTTAATTAAATAAAAATAAAAAGTTATAATTAATAATATATTATTTTAAAAAACTATAATTAATAAAACTAAATTATAAAATTTATAATAAAAAGTTATTAATTATTATTAATATTTTTAAAAAATAAAGAGTTTATTTTAAAAGATCTAAATATATAATCTAGATTTATTTAAATTATAAGAATTTAATCTATTTTATAATAATAAAGATTCTAAATAGATAATAAATATAATAAATAAAGATATTAATTATATATAATTTTAAAATAAAATATATTAAAAGAAATAAAAATATTAAAATAAATATATTTAATAAAAAGTTAGAATATTTAGAAAATAGAATATATAAATTATATATAATATTTTAATAAAAAGAAAATTTATTAATATTTAATTTACTTTAGTTAATTATAATAATAATATATTATAAATATTTATCTTCTAAATTATATAAAAGTAATTAAGATTTTAAATACTATTAATTATAATAATTAGTAATATTATTATAAGTTTATTATTAATAATAATTATATAAAGAATTGATTATAATTATAATAATAAGTAAATAAATAATTATTATTATTAAATATAAAACTCTATATATTAAAGAAAATTATCTAATTATATAAACTTTTATATTTTATAAAGTAAATTAATAAACTTCTTTATTAGTTTATTAAGAAACTAATAAATTAATCTATTAGTTTATTTTCTTATTTAAAATTCTATTAAAAGTATTAATAATTCTTTAAATATTATTCTAATAATAAATACTTTTCTATTTAGAATATTATTTATATTAAAAGTATATTAGTAATTATAAGTATTTTTTTTATCTTTATATTAAAAGTAAAGATATTTTAACTTTTCTTTATTATATAATCTTTATATAAAGGTTTATATTTATTAAATATAAATAATTACTTTTTAAGTTTAAAGTTTTTAAATATCTATATAACTTAAAGTTATAATACTATTTCTCTTTTAATTTAATATTATTTTAATATTTATTATAATAATATAAAGTATTTATTTAATTATTTAATAATTATTTTTTTTCTTCTTTTTATTATATTTATATTATATATTTAAAAAATAAAATAAATTAAATTAAGAAATTATATTAAAAGATTAAAATAAAAAATAATTATTTATTCTTATTATAAAAAAGTTAATTATTTTAATAATTATATTAAAATAATTATTAAATTTTTAAATTATTATTATATTAAGTACTTTTAATAAAGTAAAACTTATAATTTTGTTTTTTAAAATCGAATATTAAAATTATTTAATTAGAATTTTATAGACTTTTAATATAAATATTTAAAATATAAAGAGAAAGTAATAATAATTACTTTTTAAAAAACTATAATAAAGATCTTTTATTTATAAAAATAATAATATTTTCTAAATAAATAAAAAAAGAAGATAATCTAAATAAGTTTTAATTTATTTAATAAATTAAATAAACTAAAAGAAAAAAAGAGATTAGAAAATAAATAAATTAAATAAATTTTTTAAGTATTTAGTTCTTTTAAAATTAATCTTTTAATTTTTAAACTTTTTTTAATAAATAATTTTAAACTAGTTATTTAAATAAAAATTATAAATTCTATTAATAGAATTTCTCTAAGTTTTATAAATAATTTAGATTTTAAATTAGTTTTTATATATTTTCTAAATATAAATAATCTTTTCTATTTAATTAAATAATAAAGATTTTCTTTAATATACTTTTAATCTAATATTTCTTTAATTTTATATTTAATATTTAAGTTTATTAGTTTAATTTTAATATAAAGTATATTTAATATTTTTAATAATACTAATTCTAAAAATAAAATATAAAATATAAAATATATATTTATTATTTTTAATAGTTCAAAGTAATAATTAATTAATTTAACTATTTTATTAATTTTAAAAAGTTTTAATTTCTTATAATTTAATTTATTATTTAGTCTTTTTATATTAATATTTTATTTAAAGAAATAAATTTTATTCTTTTTTTTAAATATTAGTTCTATATTATATTTCAAGTTATAATAATTTATAGTTTGTTATAAGATAAACTTAATATTAAATAATAATTATTTATATAATTTCTTTAATTTATTTACTTTTATAATATCTATATTTAATTTTATTTTATTTATTAATTATATATTATATATTCTTAATTTAAATCTAAAATTGATATAAATTAATATTATATTTATAATTATTACTTTTAAAGTATTATATATAAATTATATAAATAATAATAATTCTATTTAATTATTTTATTTATAATTAATATAATATTATAAATACTATTTTAAAGTTTAATTTAGTTATTTTATTTAATTATTTATTTATAAATAAAATATTATAAATAACTTTCTTTTAATTTTTAATAATATTATAAATATTTATTAGAATTTTAATATAAAGAGTTTATTATAATTTGAAATTATCTTTATTAATACTTTATATATATTAATTATTATTTTTAAAAAGATATATATTAAATCTTCTATTATATTATTTTCTTTATATAAAATTATATATTTAAACTTAGTTAATTAATTTATAATTATTAGAATTAAATTATATATTACCTTTATAATTAAATCTTTTAAAGATAATAATTTAATTATAAAGTTCTATATAATAAACTTTTATAATTAAGTAAATATATCTAGATTTTTAAATTATTTATATAAAATATATTATAAGGTTTTATTCTATATATAAATATTATAGTTTCTAATAATTTCTTTAATTATCTTCTTTATTTATAGAAAATATAAATTCATTTTAATTTTTATAAATATTTTTATAATTTCTTAATATTTATAAACTAATAATTTATATTATTCTTAAGTAAATTATTTTATTAAAATTGAAAAGATATATATCTTCTTATAAAAATATATAATATTATTTTTAATTATAAACTTTTTATTTAGATATTCTAATATTTATTTTATAATAGAATTATTTTTATAATATTTTTATATTTGTTTTTCTAAATAATTATTATAAAATAATATTATTATAACTAATTAACTTATATTAAATATTAATAAATCTTCTTCTTTTTAAAATATAATATATAATTTATATATTTTATTCTCTAAATATTTTAATTTCTTATTAAATATATTAACTTTAATATTTTTATTTTCTTTAATATATAATATTTTAAAATTATATATAATTAATATTTTTATTTATTATATTTATTATCTATTTAGAACTTTAATTATTATAAAATATATTAAATTCTTATAATCTAAATAAATTTAGATTATATATTTAGATTTTTTAAAATAAACTTTTTATTCTTTAAAAATATTAATAATAATTAATAACTTCTTATTATATATTTTATAATTTAATTTTATAAACTATAACTTTCTAAAATAATAAACTATTAATTATAGTTTTTTATTTTTATTTAATTAATTAAGGATTATATTTAATATATAATCTAATATATTTATTTTTATAATAATTAATAATTCTAAATTAAAAGTAATAAAAACTAATATATATATAAAAGTTTATTTAAAAGTTTTAAATACTTTTTATATTATATTATTTTATTTATATTTAATATTCTTTTTTATTAATTTTATAAATAGTATTATAATTTTTAAATAATCTTTAATAAATTATTTATAAAAATTTATAAATCTTAAAAAAGATTTTATTTCTTTAATCTTAATAAACTATATTTATTTTAAAACTTTTTTAACTTTTTTTAAATTTATTTTAAATTTTATTATATTAATAATATATTTTAAAAACTTAGTTTTAGTAATATAAAATT
The DNA here is from genome assembly GCA_026225955.1 of Clarireedia paspali. Classification (NCBI taxonomy): domain Eukaryota; kingdom Fungi; phylum Ascomycota; class Leotiomycetes; order Helotiales; family Rutstroemiaceae; genus Clarireedia; species Clarireedia paspali. The sequence goes on along the minus strand of JANGZZ010000451.1, from coordinate 8,905 downwards.
TATATTTTAAAGGTTTTAATAAAATATTTATATTTTATAAAATCTAAAATATTTTCTATATAATTTTAATATATTTTTTAAAAGTTTTAATAAAGATTAAAATATTATTAAAATAAATTATATAGTAATTATCAAGATATTTCTTTAATAAATTATTAATTAATCTTATATATATTATTAATATATTTATAAACTTAAAAGATATTACTTAGTATTTATAATATTTATATTAAGTTTAAAATATAATCTTTTATTTATCTTTTTCTTTAATTTAGATTAAATTGAATTTTATATATTAATTTAACTTTATAAAATATTTAATCTTTTTAATTTAGTCTTATAATTTATTAATTAATAATAATAAATACTAATCTTTAATAATAATAATATTAAATCTTTAGTAATTAATAATAAATTTATTTTTCTTATTTTCTTTCTTTAATATAAAGAAAATTAATACTTTTATAAATAAAAAAGATTTCTTAATAAATCTTTTAATTAAATTTTTATCAAAGTATTTATAAAGTAATTTAAATTTCTCTTTTAATAATAGTATAATTAGTAAGAATAATAATTTCTTTTTTTTTCTAATTTTATTTTATAATCTTAAAACTAATATTTTAATAAAGTATTTTTTTAAAATCTTTCTTTAAAGATCTTTATATATTTTTAATACTTTATTAATATATTCTTTAATAAAAGATTTTAAATTAAATATCTAATCTTTAAAATATTATTTATTTTTAATATATATAGTTTTTTTTATTGTTTTTTAAATTGAGATATTAATTTTATAGAACTTTATATAAACTTTATTTTATATTTATATTTATTAAACTTTAAAGTTCTTTTAACTTAGTTAATATATAAATTATAATATTCTAATTATAATATTTTTTTAATAAGACTAAATCTATTTATATTTATTTAAAATATTATTTTAACTATATTTTAAATTCTTATATTTTATATTAAATTAATCTATTTCTTTTAACTAATTATTTATTAATTAAATATAATATATATAAAACTAGTTTTTTAAAAGTTTATAATTTTATTAATATTATAATTTTTAATATTATAAAATTCTTTATTACTTTTAAGTTTATTATAGTTTATAATATTTACTTGTTTATATATATTTTATAAAGGATTTATTTTAATTTTAAAATAACTTTCAACTTTTTAATTAATATTTTAAATAGTTTAATAAATTATTCTTAATTAATATAAAGTATTTTATAATAAAGTTCTATAATTAATATATTTTATTATATTTTAACTCTTTTATTTATTAATTTTATATAATATATTTAACTTTTTATTAAAAATTAAATTATTAGTTATTTAATATAAATATTTTCCTCTTTTTTAATTTAATATTAAAATTATATCTTTTTTAAATATTAAAATATAACTTAGTATTATTTAATTTAAAGTTCTATATTCTTAAAGTCTTTTTTAAAGAATTTCTAATAAGTTTTTTTTATTTTAAATTATTTTTATTCGAAATATTTACTATTTATATATTTTAATATATAAACTTTGTTTATTTTAAGTTTAAAACTTTTAATATAATTATAATATTTAATTATTTAATTTAAATAAATCTAAACTCTAATTCTTTAAATATTATTTCTTTCTTTAATAATCTATTCTTTATTTATTTATAATAAAGTAAATATTATATCTTTTTATAATATTTCTAATTATTATTTAAATATATTTAATTAGTTATTTCTTTTTCTTTTTTTAAAATATTATCTTATATTATTTTTATCTAATTAATATATTAAATATTAGTTATTATAATATATTATTTATAATAATAATATATAATTATCTATTTAATTAAAGGATTATTTATTTATTATATTAATTTAATATTTAAATATATTTTTACTTTAATAATTATTATTTCTTATTAATATTTTAAACTATCTTTTTCTCTTCTAAATATTTTTATATTTTTATTTTTAAAATTTCTTTTAATAATCTTTAATTTAGTATTCTAGAAATTTATATTTAAAATAAAGTTTTTTTTTATATTTATAATTCTTTTCTTTTTAAAAAAAGTTATTTTTAGAATTTATAATATTTAATTTTATAAAATTATTATAAGTTTCTTCTTTAGAATATTATTATTTAATAAATTTTAATTTTCTTTTATTCTTTTTATAATATTAGCTTTGATTTTTAAATAGTTTAAAATTAATTATTTATTAAAATTTATATTCTCGATTATTAATATAAATAGTTTCTTTAATTAAATTATTTATATTAATAATTAAATCTCTCTTTAATAACTTCTTTTAAATAAATAGTTTAAATCTTAGTTTATAATAATTAATTAGAACTTTTATTTTCTAATTAGTATAATTTCTATATTTATAAAACTTTATTATATATTAGATTACTAATCTTATTTATTTTAATTCAAAGATCTTTTTTTCAATTATTTAAATAATATTAATATTTTTAAATACTCTTTTAATTTTAGTTTTAAATCTTTTAAAACTTTTAAAGATAAATATAATTATAATTATAAAATAATATAGATAGTTACTATTTTTAAAATAATTTATTAAAAATAGTTTAATCTATTTAATTATTTTATTTTTAAAATATAAAACTATTTAAAAGCTTTTAATATTTTAAATATTAAATTTATTAATATTAAATCTAAAGTATATTTCTAGTTATAAAAGAAAAATATTTAATTCTTTTTTATTATTATTATATTTATTTAATAATATAATTTTCAAAATTTCTTAAAATTTAAACTTCTTTAATTTATTATTATTATTATTATTATTATTATTATTATTATTATTTATATCCTTTTAATTTATATTAATATTATTATTATAATTATCTTAGAATATAAAAATATTAATTAAATTAATAGTAGATATTACTAGTTATTAAACTAAAGGTTTAGTTATAATAATATTATTATAAATTATATTGATTTAATATATAAAGTAATAATAATATTTAAAATATTATAAATATTTATTTTTTAAGTTATATAGAAATAATTAAAATCTCAAATACTATTAATTATAATAATTAGTAATATTATTATAAGTTTATTATTAATAATAGTTATATAAAGAATCGATTATAATTATAATAGTAAATAAATAAATAATAATTATTATTAAATATAAAGCTTTATATATTAAAGAAAATTATCTAATTATATAAACTTTTATATTTTATAAAATAAATTAATAGATTTTTCTATTAGTTTATTAAAAGACTAATAAACTAATTTATTAATTTATTTTCTTATTTAAAGTTCTATTAAAAGTATTAATAATTCTTTAGATATTATTTTAATAATAAATATCTTTTTATTTAAAATACTATTTATATTAAAAGTATATTAGTAATTATAAATACTTTTTTTTATTTTTATACTAAAGATAAAGATATTTTAATTTTCCTTTATTATATAATCTTTATATAAAGGTTTATATTTATTAAATATAAATAGTTATTTTTTAAATTTAAAGTTTTTAAATATCTATATAACTTAAAATTATAATATAATACTTTATAATAATTATTTAGAAAAGTAAATAAAAGAATATTATAAAAATAATTTAATTATAAAATAAATATTAAAATAATTAAACAAAGGATTTATAATTAAAAATAATATTATTTATTTTTATAAAAAAATTTATATCTCTTTTATATTATCTAAATAATATATTAAGAAATAATATAAGTTACTAACTTATAATTATTAAAAAATTACTAAAATATTTATATATAAAATAAAACTTTATAATATATTTTATATAATTAATTTAAAACTCTAAATATATTTATTTAATTATAAAAGTTTATTATATAAAACTTTATAATTAAATTATTATATTTAAAAAATCTAATTATAAAAATAATATATAACTTTATTTTAATAATTATAAATTAATTAATTAAATTTAAATATATAATTTTATATAAAGAAAATAATATAATAAAAGATTTAATATATATCTTTTTAAAAATAATAATTAATATATATAAAGTATTAATAAAGATAATTTCAAATTATAATAAACTCTTTATATTAAAATTCTAATAAATATTTATAATATTATTAAAAATTAAAAGGAAATTATTTATAATATTCTATTTATAAATAAATAATTAAATAAAAGAACTAAATTAAACTTTAGAATAATATCTATAATATTATATTAATTATAAATAAAATAATTAAATAGAATTATTATTATTTATATAATTTATATATAATACCTCGAAAATAATAATTATAAATATAATATTAATTTATATTAACTTTAGATTTAAACTAAGAGTATATAATATATAATTAGTAAATAAAACGAAATTAAATATAAATATTATAAAAGTAAATAAATTAAAAAAATTATATAAATAATTATTATTTAATATTAAGTTTATTTTATAATAAATTATAAATTATTATAATTCGAAATATAATATAAAACTAATATTTAAAAAAAAAGATAAAGTTTACTTTTTTAAATAAAATATTAATATAAAAAAATTAAATAATAAACTAGATTATAAGAAATTAAAATCTTTTAAAATTAATAAAGTAATTAAACTAATTAATTATAAATTAAAGTTATTAATAATAATAAAAATATATTTAATCTTTTATATTTTATTATTTAAATTAATATTATTAAAAGTACTAAATATACTTTATATTAAAATTAAACTAGTTAATTTAAATATTAAATATAAAATTAAAGAAATATTAGATTAGAAATATATTAGAAAATAGTTTTATTATTTTATTAAATAGAAGGATTATTTATATTTAAAAAATATATAGAAACTAATTAAGAATTTAAATTATTTATAATATTTAAAGAAATTCTATTAAAAGTACTTTTATTTTTTAACTAAATAATTAGTTTAAAATTATTTATTAATAGAAGTTTGAAAACTAAAAAATCGATTTTAAAAGAATTAACTATTTAAAAAGTTTATTTAATTTATTTAATTTATTTCTTTTTTAATCTTTTTTTTAAATACTTTTAACTTTTCAATTATTTTTAAATTAAATTATAATATCTTTTCTATATTTTTATATACTTTATTAAATTATAATTAAACTTTCTTTATTTAAATATAAAGATAAAGAATTTTAATTATAATTTTCTTTTCTTCTAAATAAAACTTTTTATTTTCTTTTTAAAAATATTTTTCTTTAAAATCTATATAAATTTAAATAGTAGTTATTATATTAAAAATATTATAGAATTTTTCAATATTATTCTTTTTATATTCTTTATAATAAATATTATTAAAAAGAATATAATATTTATACTTCTTTTTAAAATAGTAATTATAAGAAGATAATATAATAATTTCTTTTTTCTTATTATAAATATATTGATTTTAATAATTATTAGTAAACTTAAATATATAAATATAAAATATAATAAAAAAAGAAAAATTTAAGAAATTTATCTAAAGTCTAAATAGATATTTTATATTAATATAATAAGTATTAAAATAATATTAAATTAAAAAGAAGATAATATTATAATTTTAAATTATATAAATATTTAAAAACTTTAAATTTAAAAAGTAGAATTTATAATTATAATTATTAAATTAAATTTATATAATAAAGTATAGTTAATAGAAAATTATTAATAAAAAAATAAAGAAATAATTTTATTTATTATTTAATATTAAATAGATATTAATATTAATAATATTTTATTAATAGAATTTTATTAAAAAAATTCTATTAATAGAATTATACTAATAATACTTTTAATAGAAATTTAAATAATAATTATATAATATAATTATTCTAATTATCTTAGTTAAATTAGTTAATTAGAATAATTAAAATAATTAAAATAATTAAAAATAAAAATTTATATAAACTAAAATAGTTTCTTTAGTATATAAAGTTTTATATTTAATTTAAATAATAATTTTATTATTTAGTAATAATATTATTTTAATTTAATTAATTATTTATTATTTTTAATATAAATTTACATTATATAATTCTTAAAAGTATATTATAATAATTATTTATAATTAAAAGAAATATTAAAAAATAAACTAATTAAAAAGAAGTTTAATATAATTAAAATTAAATAAATTAAAAAAGATTTAAATTATTTTAATAAAATAATTTAAAAAAATTATAATTAAAAAAGATTTATTATAATTAATAATTAATTTAATTATCTCTTTATTATTATTTTCTAAAAAAATAATAATAATAATTATTAATCTTTTTTTAATAAAAAGTAATAATTTTAATATATATTTTATATTAATTATTATTAATAAATATTATTTAATAAACTTTACTTTTTTAAATAATTATAATATAATATATTTAATTAATAATATCTTTTTTTAATAATAAAAATATTATTTACTTTAATAATAATAATATTATTAAAATAAATATATTATTACTTTTAATTATTAAATATAATATTTATATTATTAAGAATATTTTTAATAATCTAAATAGATTTAATATAAAAAATCTTATTTTAATAAATATTACTTTTATTTTTAATTTTTATATTAATATAATTTCTAAGTTTTAATTAATAAAAATAAATTTATAATTTTATAATCTTGATTATATATTAAAATATAAATTATATAAAGAAAGTATAATTATTATATTATTTATATAAAAGTATAATTTAATTTTTTTAGAATTTAAAAAAGTTATTTTATATTATTTAATTATATTAAATAATATTTCTATAAATAAAATTATAATAATATATTTAATTATTTAATATAAAATTAATAAGTCTTTTAAATAATTATATAATTCTTAATTAAATAAAGAAGATATAATATAAATATAATATAATAAAGTTAAATATTTAAATTAAAAAGTATTTAAATATTTAATAAATAAAATAAGAAATATAAAAATAAAGAGAGTTTTAAAAGTTAATTATAAATATTATATAAAAGTATATATAAAATAGAGAATTAATTATTATTTAAAAGATTAATAACTACTAAGATTATTTTATAAAATTATATAAAATCTTTTCAACTTTTTAATATTATTTAATAATTATTTATAATTATTATTAATTAGAAAATTATATAATAATAAAATCTTTAAAATCTTATTAATTAATAAAATTTATTATAAAGTATTTTAAATAATTATTAACTTTAAAATATAAATAAAAAGATAATATTATTTATTAATTTATATTATTAAATAAAATAATAATAAATTAATAATCGAAATAAATAAATATATAAAATATAAATAATAATTATTTATTAAAAGAATTAAAATTAAACTCTTATTAATTTATATTTATAAATTAAATAATATAATAAAGTAAATAAATTAAAAAGTTATTATTAAAATAATAAAAATATAAATTTAAATAAATCTTCTATTAAATTTATAATTTAAAATTATATAAATAATAATTTACTTATATAATATAAATTTATTATAATAAAGAAACTTTAAAATATTAAATAAAGTTTTTAATTTTTAATTTAAATAATATTTTTAATAATATAATTTAATATTATTAATATTAATTATAATTAATTTATATCTAAACTAAAATAATATATATTAATATATTTATTAAATTTACTTTTTAAATAAAAAATAAAAAATAAATATAAATAAAAAGTAATATAAAATTAATTTTTAAATTTATTTAAAATATTTAATAAATTATATATTTAGATTATTAATTTATTATCTATAGATATTAAAGTTTAATAAAATTATTATTATTTATAATATTTAATTTAATGAAAATATTATTTACTTTAAAATTAAAAAGAAATAAAAATTATTTTTAAAAGAATATTTAAATAAAATTATTTAAACTTTTAATTTTAAAATTATTAAAAATTTAAATAGATTATTATTAAAAAATAATAATATAATAAATTTTAATATAATTATAAAAAGAATTACTTTATAAAATATTAATAATTAGAAATATTATAAAGAGATTTTAAAAATAAAAAAGTTTAATAATAAATAAAAACTTTCTAATAATTTATAATTATTAAATAATAATTTATATTTAAATAGAAGTAATAATAATTAAAATATATAATATATATAAAATTAATTTAAAGATTAAATTAATATTAAAATTGAAATTATATTTAATTAAATTTAAAATATAAATATTAATAATTTAATTAATAATAAATAAAGTTAATAAAGAGAATAAATAAAATATAAAGTATCTAATAAATTTATATTATTTAATTTATTAATAATTAAAAGAGTTAATAAGTTTAAAGATAAAATAAATTATAATTATATTAATATTATTAATATACTTTATAAAAAATATAAAGGAAGTTTAAAAGAAGAAAATATTATTAAATATATACTTTTATAAATTAAAGATATTTTATATAATCTTATATATACTTTATATAATAATATTTAATAATATAAATAAAAAGAGATTAAAACTATTTTAATATAATAGAAAACCTTTTAATTAATTAATATATTAAATAAAGAGATTTAACTATTTAAAAAATTAAGATTTATAATTAAAGTTTTAATTAAAAGAATAGATTTAAAATAAAATATATAAAATATCAAACTTTTTTTCTATTAATAATTAAATTAAATTTTAATATATAATATTAGAAGATAAAAATAATTCTATATAAAATATAATAAGAAAATTATTAATATATTTATTAGAATAATTATAATTTAATTATCTTTTAAAAATAATAAAAAACTTAATAATTTTTATAATATATTCTAATCTAATTATTTAAATATAAATAAAAATAAAAAGTAAAGTAAATTTATAATATTTTATAATATAATAATTATTATAATTATAATTAAATTAAAGAAATTTATAATTAA
>JANGZZ010000450.1:0-14696 GCA_026225955.1 Clarireedia paspali | reverse complement strand
TTATAAATAATTAAAATATCTAAATATTATAAATAAATTTTAATAAAAGTTTATTAGAAATTAAATTAACTTTTAAATTAACTATTAAATTAAAAATCGATTTATTAATAATCTAAGAACTTTAGATTATAATTAAAAATTAAAACTAATTAAATAGTTAATTTATAATTTATATTAACTTTAATTAACTTTTAATATTATATTAGAATTTTAAACTTTAAACTTTAATATATATTTTAAAAGTTCTTATTATTAATATTATATTAATATTTAATAACTTGGATTTAGATTTATTAATAATATAATTAGATTTAAATATTAATATACTTGAAATAGTTAATATTTATAATAAGATTAATTAAATTAAAGATAATTTAAAGAAAATAATTAAAAAAAGTTTTTTTTTAAAGAATATTATAACTAATTTATTTATTTTAAATAATTTTAATATTTATTACTTTTAATAAAACTTAAAGTTATTTAATATCTAAAAAGAGATTTAATTAATTAATTAGATTAAAAATAATAACTTAAAGTTAATTAATAATCTAAAGATTAAAACCTTCTTTTATAAAGTTAACTTTTTAGTCTTAGACTTTATTTTTACTATTTTAAAAATAATAAGGTATATTAATAATTAGTAAATATTAGATAACTTAAATTTAAATCACTTATTAATCTTTTTTATAATTAAAAATCTAAGTTCAAATCAAAGCTATTTAAATCTCTTTTAGCTTTTTAATATTAAGAAAGCTAATTAAGATTTATTTAAAATTAGTTTAATTGATTTAATTAATAAAAGCTTAGTTTTTAATTAACAACTTTTAAAGTTAATAAAAACTAAATTAACTTTTAAAATATTAATAATCGAGTTTTTAGAAGTTATTAGCTTTAAGTTAATATAACTAATTAAACTAATATCAAATATAATAATTTCGAAAATCAAGCTAAAGTTATAAGTTAAACTTTAATAGACCTTTAAATTTAAAACTCTTTGAAAATTGATATTAAAAGTTTAAAAAGAAAATAATTAAAGTTAAAATTACTTTTTAATTTAAAATTAGTATTTTTTAATTATTAAATATATTAAATAGAGTTATTAGAATATTTTTTTAAAGATTAAAAACTTGAAAACTATTTTTAAAATATTTAGTTATATTAAAAGCTACTAAAGTTAAATATTATCTTCGATTTCCAACTAATTAATTTTCAAAGAAAAAGTAAGTATTTTAAAATCAATCTTATTCTTTTAGCCTTTAATATTAACTAGTCCCTTTTAGAATATTTATAAAGTCGACTTTTAACTAGAACTAGTAATTAGCGAGTTTAAAAGAGTTTATTTAACTAAAATTAAAAGAAAAACTTTAGAGTCTAATAGAATTAACTAGGAAATTATTAATAAAACTTATTTAATTATTCTTAGTTTTTTTTATAAAATTTATAACTTTCTTCTTAATTCTAATTATTATTTAACTTACTAATAATAAATAATTAATATAATATTTAAAAAGTTAAAAAAGCTTGATTATTTAATTTTAAAAGTTTATAAAATTATCTTATTATTTAATTATCTTAAAAAGATTAATAAGAGGATATTAGTAAAGAGACTAGATTATTTAATTAAGACTATTAGTTTATTATATAGTTTTTAAATTAGAAGTTAATTTAAAAAGTCTATAATTAATACTAAATTATTATTAATAATTAAAATCGAATAAGATTATATAATTAATTTTAAAATATTAGTTTTATTCTTTAATATTAAAAAGACTTTTAATTATATATTTAAAAACTAGTTATTAATAATTTTAAAAAAGTTTAAATTATTATTTAGTTTAATTAACTAAGTTAATTACTTTCTAGAAGTTTAATAACTTTAATTAACTTTTAATAACTAAATTAAACTCTTTCAACTTATTAATATTAATATTTTCTAAAGTAGTTTAATTAGTTTAATTTTATTCTTGATTTATATTTAAGATTTCTTTTCGAATATTAGTTATTTAATCTAGTTTTATATAAATAATATTATATTAATAACTAGTTTAATTAGTTTTAAAAAGAATTATTAAACTTTAAAAAAAGAAGTTAATAAATTATATTTCTTTAAAATAATAAATAATATTAATTTTAATTTTAAGAAAACTAAATTAATTTATTTCTTTTTTAATAACTTAGTAAACTATTTAATTAAATTACTAAATTAATAAGTTATATACTTCTTTAAATTAGTAAGATAGTTAGAAATTTAATTTGATAATACTTTTAAATTTAAAAGTTATATTAGAATTCAAGTTAATTAAATTAAAATAATATTACTTTAAACTAACTAGTTAATTAGTATTTAAATCGATTTATCTTTTTTTATTATATAATAGTTATATATTATTTATATTACTAGTATCTTAGATTACAAATTCCTAATTTAATATAAAGAGTAAGTTAATTTTAAAGTTTAACTTTAATTACTTTAAAATTTAACTTTTTATAAAATCTTAGAGATATTTAAAATTAATTTAGAATTAATTATAAAAACTAAAGTTATATTAATACTCTTTAATATTTGTCTTATTAATATTAATTACTAATATACCTTCTAATTACTTAAACTCTTAAAAAACTATCTAATTTATTAACTTCTCTAAAAAGGTTATTAGAAATTATAAAGTTATTAGAAAAGTTATTAAGAAAGTTATTAAAAGAGTTACTAGAAACTAGAATTTAATTCTAGCTTTATTTACTTTTTAAAAACTAATTAGAAGTAAAGATCAAAGTTAATACTAAAGTTAATTATTAAGTTAATATAAATCGATTAGATTAAATAATTAATATACTTACTAGTTAACTTAAATAAATTAGAAAAACTATAATTTTTTAAATTTCTATTTTAAACTACTAGTTTATTTTTAGTCTAAATTAATTACTTTTCAAAAAAGAATAAAGTTAATAATTATAAAAAGCTAGTATTAATATTAATATCTAATTAATATATCTTTTATATTAATAGATCTCAACTATAAAATAGAACTAAAATAGAGATTAGATTAATATTTTTAGATTTAAATTAAAAGTTAATCTAAATATATAAGTAGAATATTAGTTTAAATTAACTAGTATATAATAAAGAGTTAAAAAGAGTTATTTAGATAATCGAATTAACTAATTAGTTAATTTAGCTTAACTAAGAATATATAATTTATAATAATAATTAAATAGAGTTATAATATTTAAAATTACTAAATAATAACTTTAGTTAAGAATAATTAATAAAGGTATTTAATATTAATTATTAAATAGTTAATAAAAGTACTAGTATTAAATTAGTTTAAATCTTAAAGTATTATAAAGTCGAAGAGAATAAATTAATTAATAAACTAATAAAAGAAACTACTAGTTTAAAACCAGATATTTATAAGACTAATTTCGTTTATTTAAATATCTAAATTAAAACTATTAAAATCTAAGAATAAAAATTAATTTTAGAAAAAATAACTAAATCAAAACTAACTAAAGAATAAAAAGCTAATTATATTTTAACTTATAAATTAACTTTTTAAAGTAAAATCTTGATCTCTCTTAATACTAAATAAATTACTACTAATATATTTTACTAGTTTAAATTAGGCTATAGTTATATTAAAGTTTATTTATATTAACTTAGCTTAGCTAGTAATAATAAATATAAATATAATAAAAAAGAGATATTAAAATATTTTTTACTTAGTTATTAACTATTTACTAATACTTACTTAAAGTTAAAAGATAAGCTTAATATATATTATTTTAGCTTATTACTATTACTTGATATTAAATCTAGAATTGAAGTTAATTTAGAATTTATTTAAGAAATAAATATTTATATATAAAGATATTATTTAACTTAGTTAATTGACTTTTAATAAATTGAAATTATTTATAAATTATTATTATTAAATCTCAAATTAGCTTAATACTAGATATTAATATTAATATTATTAATATTCAATATTTAGATTAATTTAAATTTAATTCTTTTTATTAATATTTAGAATATCTTAGAATATTTTTAGATTATTTTAATTATTATTTCTTTAAAATTAGAGTTAAATTCTTAGTATCTTTTTATATATATAATATTATATATATTTAGACTTATATATACTTAGTTACTAATAATATATCTATTAATCGACTTATTATAATCTTAGATTTATATAAGTTATTAAAATAAAATAAAAAAAAAAAAAAAACTAGAGATAATAACCTAATAACTATTAGGGTGCTGAAGGTAGTTAAAAACAAAGTTGTAAGGATTTTTTTTTTTTTTATTTATTTTAATAATCTATATAAGTCTAAGACTATAGTAGATTAACTAGTAGATATACTATTAATAACTAGGTATATATAAGTCTAAATATATATAATATTATATATATAAAGAGATACTAAGAGTCTAACTCTAATTTTAAAGAAATAATAATAGAAATAATTTAAAAATAATCTAAAAACACTTTGAATATTAATAAAAAGAATTAAGTTTAAACTAATTTAAATATCAAATATTAATAATATTAATATTAATATCTAATATTAAACTAGTTTGAGATTTAATAATAATAATTTATAAATAAGTCTAATTTATTAAAAGTCAATTAACTAAGTTAGATAATATCTTTTTATATAAATACTAGTTTCTTAAATAAATTTTAGATTAGCTTTAATTCTAGGTTTTATATCGAGTAATAAGGGAAGATTAAAATAATATATATTAAACTTATCTTTTAGTTTTAAGTGGGTACTAGCAAGTAGCTAATAGTTAAATAGAAGATATTTTAATATCTTCTTTTTATTATATTTATATTTATTATTATTAGCTAAATTTAGTTAATATAAATAAACTTTAATATAGTTATAACTGAGTTTTAGCTAGTAAAATATACTAGTAGTAACTTAGTATTAAAAGGGATCGAGATTTTATTATAAAAAGCTAATTTAAAAGTTAAAGTATAATTAGTTTTAGTTTTCTTAGTTAGTCTCGATTTAGTTGCTTTTTTTAAAACTAGTTTTTATTTCTAGATCTTAATAACTTTAATCTAGATATTTAAATAAACAAAGTTAATTATATAAATATCTAGTTTTAGATTAGTAATTTCTTTTATTAATTTATCAACTAATTTATTCTTTTCAACTTTATAGTACTTTAAAACTTAAGTTAATTTAATACTAATATTTTTATTAGTTATTTAGCTATTAATATTAAATACTTTTATTAACTATTCTTAATTAAAGTTATTATTTAATAATTTTAATTATAATAATCTAACTTAGTTATTATTATAAACTATATATTTTTAACTTAATTAAGTTAGCTAGTTAGTTAATTTGATTATCTAAATAATCTCTTTTAACTCTCTATTATATACTAGTTAGTTTAAACTAATATTCTATTTATATACTTAGATTAACTTTTAATTTAAGTTTAAAAATACTAATCTAATCTTTATTCTAACTCTATTTTATAATTAGAATTTATTAATATAAAAGATATATTAATTAAATACTAGTATTAATATTAACTCTTTATAATTATTAGCCTCTTCCTTCTTCGAAAAGTAGCTAATTTAAATTAAAAATAAACTAATTACTTAAAATAGAAATTTAAAGAATTATAGTTTTTCTAGTTTATTTAGATTAATTAGTAAATATATTGATTATTTAATCTAGTTGATTTATATTAGCTTAGTAGCTAGCTTTAATACTAACTTCGATCTCTACTTTTAGCTAGCTTTTAAAAAGTAAATAGAATTAAAACTAAATTCTAGCTTCTAATAATCTTTTTAATAACTTTATAACTTTTAATAACTCGCTTTTAATAACTTTATAACTCCCGATAATCTTCTCAAAGTAGATTATAAATCAAGTAGTTTTTTAAAAGTTTAAATAATTAGAAAGTATATTAATAAATAATATTAATAAGATAGATATTAAAAGGTATTAATACAACTTTAATATTTATAACTAGCTTTAAACTAGTTTTAAAAATCTCTAGGATTTTATAAAAAGCTAGATTTTGAAATAGTCGAAATTAAACTTTAAAATTAACTTATTTATTATACTAGATTAAGGATTTATAATTTAAGATATTAATAATATAGATAATATATAGTTAGTATATAATATTAGAAGATAATCTAGTTTAAATACTAGTTAATTAACTAGCTTGAAATAGTATTATTTTAGTTTAATTAACTCGAATTCTAATATAATTTTTAAATTTAAAGATATTATTAAACTAAATTTCTAGTTATCTTATTAACTTAAAAGAGTATATAACTTGTTAATTTAGTAATTTAACTAAATAAGCCTTTATATTATTAAAAAAGAAATAAATTAACTTAGTTTTCTTAAAGTTAAAATCAATATTATTAGTTATTTTAAATAAATATAACTTATTAGCCTCTCTTTTTAAAGTTTAATAATTCTTTTTAAAACTAATTAAACTAATTACTAATATAATATTGTTTATATAAAACTAAATTAAATAACTAATAGTTAGAAAGAGATCTTAAATATAAATCAAGAATAAAATTAAATTAATTAAACTACTTTAAAAGATACTAATATTAATAAATTGGAAAAGCTCAATTTAGTTATTAAAAGCTAACTAAAGTTACTAAGCTTCTAAGAAGTAATTAACTTAGTTAATTAAATTAAAAGATAGTTTAAACTCTTTTAAAATTATTAGTAATTAGTTTTTAAATATATAATTAAAAGCCTTTTTAATATCTAGAAATAAAACTAATATTTTAAATTTAACTATATAATCTTATTCGATTTTAATTACTAATAATAATTTAATATTAATTATAGACTTTTTAAATTAACTTCTAATTTAAAAGCTATATAATAAGTTAATAGTCTTAGTTAAATAATCTAATCTCCTTACTAGTATCCTTTTACTAACCTTCTTAAAGTAATTAAATAATAAAATAACTTTATAAGTTTTCAAAGTTGAATAATTAAGTTTTTTTAACTTTTTAAATATTATATTAATTATTTACTACTAATAGATTAAGTAATAATCAAAATTAAAAAGAAGATTATAAACTTTATAAAATAAATTAAAAATAACTAAATAAGTTTTATTAATAATTTCCTAATTAATTCTATTAGATTTAAAGGTTTTTCCTTTAACTTTAATTAAATAAACTCTTTTAAACTTACTAACTATTAGTTCTAATTAAAAGTCGACTTTATAAGTATTCTAGAAGAGGTTAGTCAATATTAATAATTAAAAGAACAAAATAGACTTTAAAATACTTACTTTTCCTTTAAAAGTTAATTAGTTAGAAATTAAAGATAATATTTAATTATTATAGTTTTTAGTATAACTAAATACTTTGAAAATAGCTTTTAAGTCTTTAGTTTTTAGAAAAGTATTCTAGTAACTTTGTTTAATATATTTAATAACTAAGAAATACTAATTTTAAATTAAAAAGTAAACTTTTTAGTTTTAACTTCTTTAAGTTTTTAATATCAATTTTCGAAAAGTTTTTAACTTAAAGGTTTATTAGAGTTTAGTTTATAGTTTCGGTTTAATTTTCGAAATTATTATATTCGATATTAGCTTAATTAGTTATATTATTTTTTAACTAATAATTTTAAAAAACTCGATTATCGATATTTCAAAAGTTAACTTAGTTCTAATTAGTTTTAAAAGTTATTAATTAAGAATTAAACTCTTATTAATTAAATCAATTAAACTAACTTTAAATAAATCTTAATTAGCTTTCTTAGTATTAAAAAGTTAAAAGAGATTTAAATAGCTTTAGTTTAAATTTAGATTTTTAATTATAAAAAAGATTAGTAAATAATCTAAATTTAAATTATTTAATATTTACTAGTTATTAATATACTTTATTACTTTTAAAGTAATAAAAATAAAGTTTAAGATTAAAAAACTAATTTTATAAAAGAAAGTTTTAATTTTTAGATTATTAAATAACTTTAAATTATTATCTTTAATTTAATTAACTAGTTAAATCCCTTTTTAAATATTAAGTAACTCTAAGTTTTATTAAAAGTAATATATATTAAAATTATTTAAAATAAATAAATTAGTTATAATAACTTTTAGAAATAAACTCTTTTTAATTATTTTTTTTAAATTACTTTTAATTTAATTAATCTTATTATAAATATTAATTATTTTAAATATATTAATTTCTAAATTTAATTATATTATTAATAAGTTTAAATCTAAGTTATTAAATATTAATATAATATTAATAATAAGAACTTTTAAAATATATATTAAAGTTTAAAGTTTAAAATTCTAATATAATATTAAAAGTTAATTAAAGTTAATATAAATTATAAATTAACTATTTAATTAGTTTTAATCTTTAATTATAATCTAAAGTTTCTAGATTATTAATAAATTAATTTTTAATTTAATAGTTAATTTAAAAGTTAATTTAATTTCTAATAAACTTTTATTAAGATTTATTTATAATATCTAGATATTCTAGCTATTTATAAATTAAAAGTAATCTTTTTTATTACTTTATATATCTTGTATAATTTTAAGTTACTAATATAA
Source organism: Clarireedia paspali (assembly GCA_026225955.1). Lineage (NCBI taxonomy): Eukaryota > Fungi > Ascomycota > Leotiomycetes > Helotiales > Rutstroemiaceae > Clarireedia > Clarireedia paspali. The sequence goes on along the minus strand of JANGZZ010000450.1, from coordinate 6,115 downwards.
AATTAGAAGTAATTAGTATACTTTAAAACTAAATATAAATAAAGTTTCTTATAAGTATTATAGATATTATAAGTATATTAGATAGTTAAGTAAAGTTTTAAATATAAACTATATTTAGCTTAGTAATAATAGAATTAAGTTATATATTTAAAACCTTAATAGTAGATATATTAAGTTAACTTTATTATATTTAATAACTTCTCAATTTTAATTAAGATTCTAATAATATAAACTTAGTTTTTTATATATCTCTCAACTTTCTTAATAATCTTAAAAGAGATTATTACTAAACTAGTTTTTTTTACAATTTAGTTAACTTCGAAAAAGAGTTAATAAGAAGTTCTAATTAGTTTAAAGTTTTATTATTATTATTTATTTATTATTAATTCATTTTAATAATCTATATAAATCTAAGACTATAATAAGTCGACTAATAGATATACTATTAGTAGCTAGATATATATAAGTCTAGATATATATAATATTATATATATAAAGAGATATTAAAAGTTTAGCCTTAATTTTAAAGAAATAATAATTAAAATAATCTAAAAACACTTTAAGATACTTTGAATATTAGTGAAAAGAATTAAGTTTAAATTAATTTAAATATCGAATATTAGTAATATTAATACTAATATCTAGTATTAAACTAGTTTAAGATTTAATAATAATAATTTATAAATAATTCTAATTTATTAAAAGTTAGTTAACTAAGTTAAATAATATCTTTATATATAAATACTTATTTTTTAAATAAATTCTAGATTAATTTCGATTCTAGATTTAGTATCAAGTAATAATAGTAAACTAAAGTAATATATATTAAACTTATCTTTTAACTTTAGATAAATATTAGTAAATAGTTAGTAACTAAATAAAAAGTATTTTAATATCTCCTTTTTACTATATTTATATTTATTATTACTAGTTAAACTAAGTCGATATAAATAAGCTTTAATATAATTATAGTTTAATTTAAGCTAATAAAATATACTAATAATAACTTATTTAGTATTAAAAGAGATCGAGATTTTATTTCGAGAAGTTAATTTATAAGTTAAAATATAATTAGCTTTTTATTTTTTAACTAGTCTCGATTTAGTTACTTTTTCTAAAACTAATTTCTATTTCTAGATTTTAATAGTTTTAACCTAAATATCTAAATAAACGAAGCTAGTCTTATAAATATCTAGTTTTAAATTAATAGCTTCTTTTATTAATTTATTAACTAATTTGTTCTTTTCGACTTTATAGTACTTTGAGATCTAGATTAATTTAATACTAGCGCCTTTATTAACTATTTAGTAATTAGTGTTGAATACTTTTATTAGTTATTTTTAATTAAAGTTATTATTTAATAATTTCAAGTATTATAATTCTATTTAATTATTATTATAAACTATATATTCTTAGTTAAACTAAGTTAATTAACTAGCTAATTTGACTATCTAAGTAACCCCTTCTAACTCTCTATTATATACTAGCTAATTTAGACTAATATTCCACTTATATATTTAAATTAGCTTTTAATTTAAATTTAAAAGTACTAATTTAATCTCTATTCTAGTTCCGTTTTATAACTAAGATCTATTAATATAAAAGGTATATTAATTAGATACTAGTATTGATATTAGCTCTTTATAATTATTAGCTTTATTCTCTTTTAAAAAGCAATTAATTTAAACTGAAAATAAACTAATAGCTTAAGATAAGAACTTAAAAGATTATAGTTTTTCTAGTTTATTTAAGTTGATTAATAAGTATATTAATTACTAAATCTGGTTAATTTATATTAACTTAGTAGTTAGCTTCGATACTAACTTTAATCCCCGCTTCCGGCCAGCCCTTAGAAGATAAATAAAGTTAGAACTAAGTTCTAACTCCTAGTAATCCTCTTAGTAACTCTCTTAATAACCCTCTTAGTAACTCTATAGCTCTCAGTAACTTTCTTAGAGAAGTTAATAAATTGAGTGGTTTTTTAAGAGTTTAAGCGACTAGAGAGTATATTAGCGATTAATATTAATAAGATAGATATCAAAAGATATTAGTATAGTTTTAGTTTCTATAGTTAACTTTAGACTAGTTTTAAAAACCTTTAGGATTTTACAAAGAGCTAAGTTTTAAAGTAGTTGAAATTAAGCTTTAAAATTAGCTTACTCTTTATATTAAATTAGAGACTTGTAATCTAAGATATTAATAATATAAGTAATATATAGTTATTATATAGTAAAGAGAAATAAACTGATTTAAATACTAGCTAGTTAGTTAACTCGAAGTAGTATAATTTTAACTTAATTAACTCGAATTCTAATATAACTTTTAAATTTAAGAGTATTATCAAACTAGATTTCTAATTATCTTACTAGTTTAAAGGAGTATATAACTTATTGATTTAGTAATTTAACTAAATAAACCTTTATATTATTAGAAAAGAAGTGGATTAGCTCGGTTTTCTTAAAATTAAAATCGATATTATTAGTTGTTTTAAATAAATATAACTTATTAGCCTCTTTTTCTAGAGTTTAATAATTCTTTTTAAAATTAGTTAAACTAGTTGTTAATATAATATTGTTTATATAAAACTAGATTAAATAGTTAATAGTTGGAAAGAGATCTTGAATATAAATTAGTTTAAAGTTTAAAAAGCTATTAAAGATCTTAATCTCTTCTAATACTAGTTTTATATCTTCTAAAGTATTAAAGTCAGTTATAAGGATCTTATATAATACTACTTTAAACTAAAGCTTATTCTTTTAAATACTTTTAAAGTTAAGAAGGTTTTTTTAAATATTAATCTTCTTAATTAAGAAGTTGATTATATAAAGAAAGATTGTAATTAATATTAAGTTCTTTTTATTAGATATATTAATAATAATCGAAATAACCAGCCTTTTAATTTCTTTAATCTCAAAAACCTTATTAATAGTATTATAAGTAATTAAAGCTAAGAAGATATTATAATATAATATAATATTATATATTAAGATAAGTTGATTTAAAAGCTTAGTTTTAGGTTTAACCACTTTGAGTTTAACTATAACTATAGTCTAATTACTTAACTTTAAGTCACTTAACGTTATAATATTAGCGAAGTTAACCTAGGCTAAATTTTAAACGATTTTAGTGATTTTTGCCGCCGAGGTTATCAAGAGCACTAGAGTCACTAAGAGGGTTACTAGGAGAGTTACTAAAAGTTGTTTTTATAGTTTTAGAACTTTAACCTAGTTTTCTATTTTCTAGATTATATATTCGAAGTTATTAAATTAAGAAGCTAATTAGTTAATAACTTTTTTAATTTTTCTTAATATAATATAGTCTCTAAACACTTCGATAAAGTCTAGTATTTTACCTTATTATTCTTAAGAAAAAGCTATAATATTAATTTTAATTAAAAGGTTTAAAGCTTTGAAGATAAATAACTAAGTAGGTTCTAAGTTAGTTGATTAGTTAATAGTGATTTTCAGATTTTTATTAATCTATTTAGTCGAGAAAGAGTTAATATATTTTAGAAGATAGAATAAAATATTACTAGAGCTAGTTATAATATTTATAGTAGATCTAGCTAAAGGGTCCAAGTTTATAATATCAAAAAGGCTAGATAAGTCGATATTAAAGTTAAATCAAAGAGTTATAAGTAAGGTTAGTAATATAGTAATATCTATAATATTATTAATATTATTAATAATATTAATAACTAGAGAAGATAATCTAATAACTATTATAATACTAGAAGTAGTTAAGAAGAAGTTAGTTAAGATAATATCTTAATTGTTATTATTATTATTAGGAGTTAAAGGGATAACTATATTGATAAGTATCAATATAACACTTTAATAAATATATTGATATTCTAAAAGCTCTTCTAGTTTACTAATATCACTTAGTATTACTAATATTATTAATTATTACTAAATTAGTAATTTAAGTTTTAATAAAATGAAATTAATAAACTTAGTACTTGGAATCGCCGGAATCAACAATAACAATAATATAATAGTAATACGAAAGTGTAAGTAGGCTAGTTCAGACTATAGAAATATATTATACTAAGTACTAGCCTTTTTTTATAGTATTTTTATTACTTTTAATAATTTTTCGATATTTTTATATTTTTTAAAGTTTTTCAATAAGAATTTTAAAATATAAAGTAAAATCGATGAAAATTAATAGTAATAACAATATCTCGGTAACAGATAGTTATACAACTAAACAGCCTAGTTTAATCGATTTATAGAAGAGTTATTTATTGTATTCGACTTTGATTCGATAATTTTCGATAAGAAATCGCGTTTTTTCAATGAAAAATCGTTTTTTATATCTTTAGATTATAAAGATAATATTTTAATTATTGTTGTTGTTAGGGGTTAAGAGGGTAGCTATATTGATAAATATCAATATAATATTTAAATAAGTGTATTAACCTTATAAAAGCTCTAGTAGACTAAAGAAACTCTTCTAGTATCATTAGAATCACTAATATTGTTAATTATTACTAAATTAATAATTTAAGCTTAATAAAATGAAATTAGTGAACTTAGTACTTAGGATCACTAGAATCGACAGTAACAATAATATAGTGGTAATACGAAGATACAAATAAGCTAGTTCGGACTATAGAAGTATATTATATTTAGTACTAACCTCTTTTTATTAATATTTTTATTGTTTTAATAGTTTTTTAATATTTTTATAGTTTTTAAGGTTTTTAAATAAAAATTTCGAAAATATAGAGTAAAAATCAATGAAATTAGTAATAACAACGATATCTCGGTAGTAGATAGTTATACAATTAGACAGCTTAGCTTAATCGATCTATAGAAAAGTTATTTATTATATTCGACTTTGATCCGATGATTTTCGATAAGAAATCGTGTTTTTTCGATGAAAAATCGTTTTGGCCGAAAAAGTTATTTGTAAACAAAGCTTATTTATATCAACTTGGTTTAACTAATAATAATAAATATAAGTGTAGTAAAAAGGAGATACTAGAACACTTTCTACTTAGCTGCCGACTATATACTAATATACACCGGAAGCTAAAAGATAAGTTTAATATATACTACTTTAACTTACTTCTATTACTTAATATAAAACCTGGAATTAAGGCTAGCCTGAAATTTATCTAAGAAACTAGTATTTCTATATAAAGATATTACTTGACCTAGTTAACTGACTCTTAATAAATTAGACTTATATATAAATTATTATTATTAAGTCTTAAACTAGCCTAATATCGGATTTTTTTTTTTTTTTTTTTTTTTCATTTTAACGACCTGTATGAGTCTGAGACTATAGTAGGTCGGCTAGCGGTTATGCCGCTAGCAGCTAGGTGTATATAAGTCTAAATACATGCAATACCATATATAGTGAAGAGATATTGAGGGTCTAGCCCTAGTTTTAAGGAAATAACAGTTAAAATGATTCAAAAACGCCCCAAAATGCCCCGAACATTAGTGAAAAGAATTAAGCTCAAACCAGCCCAAATGCCGAACATTAGTGATATTAGTGCTAATATCCGGTATTAGGCTAGTTTGAGACTTAATAATAACAATTTATAAATAAGTCCAATTTATTAAGAGTCAGCTGACCGGGTCAGGTGATACCTTCGCGTGCAAATACCAGTTTCTTGGATAAATTCCAGGCTAGCTTCAATTCCGGGTTTTGTATCGAGTAATAGTGGTAAGCTAAGGTAGTGTATATTAAGCTTATCTTTTAGCTTCAAGCGGGCATTAGCTAGTAGTCGGCAGCTAAGTAGAAGGTGTTCCGGTGTCTCCTTTTTGCCACACTTGCATTTATTGTTGCTAGCTAGCCCTAGTCGATGTAAATAAGCTTTAATATAACTATAGCCGAGTTTTAGCTGGTAAAAGGCGCTAGCCGTGGCCCGCTTAGTGTCAGGGGGGATTGAGATTTTGCTTCGGGGTGCTAATTTATAAGTTGAAGTGTAATTAGCCCCGGGTTCCTTAGCTAGTCTCGATTTAGTCGCTTTTTCCAAAGCTAGTTCCCATTCCTGGGTCTTAATAGCTTTGACCTGGGTGCCTAAATAGGCGAAGCTAGTCGTATAAGTATCCGGTTCCAGACTAGTAGCTTCTTTCGCTAATTTATCGACTAATTC
>JANGZZ010000449.1:0-14732 GCA_026225955.1 Clarireedia paspali | reverse complement strand
CTCGACCCCCATCTTTTAACCCCCCCCCCCCCCCCCCCCTTACTGTAGGTATAGTCGAATGTTTACAAAAAGAGACATCACCGCTCAGAATCCGCACCCTGATCCTCGAGCCCGGCTACTGCCACACGCAAGTATGCTCCGAGCAGAATGTAAATGGCGAGTCCTTGACGATCCCGGAGTACGAGCCACTGCACACGGCGTTGAAAGGTATGGTTGAAGTATTCGATGGGGCATCAGCCAGGTGGTTCGAAGAAAGCGGCGGAGCGAATCGTGGATATTGTGAGGAAGGAGGGGTTGGCGAAGGGGAAGGAGACGTCGCCGAGATTGCCGTTGGGGAGAGATGGATTGGCGCAGTTAAAGAATAAGTGTGAGGCGCCTTTGAAGATCTTGGAGGAGTGGGAGGAGTTGATTGTTAGTACAGATTTGGACGGTGAGTGAGATATTTGGTGGGTGAGAGATGATGGTGAAGGATTTGCTGACTGGTGAATTAGAGCCCGAGACTGCGTAGAGAATAGAAGAGAGGCTTCTTAGGTTGCTGTGGGAATCTGGTCGAGAAATGGAGAGCGCAAGTATATCGTTTTACCTGATGACTCAAAAGAATAAAATGGTAGTGAAAGTGTTTTCAGCAATCAGGCGAAAAGTGTAGAGATATTAATGGGGAAAACTTTTATTAAATCTTATGAAGTAAAATGTGATAATACGTGTCTGTAAAGATGCATAGTTTGTGTCTGACTGAACTAATAAGCAGCAACCACTCGGTCTAAAAGTTATGCAGTTACTAGAGTGAAGGACTGCGGTGACCTGGAGGATTGGCAAGAATCTGGATTTGGATATACGTTTGGAGATAACTTCAACGATTCTCTCTCGTTGATCTGATAGCCTCGCTTCGATGACTATTCGATGAGCTAGAGCTACCCATACCGTCTATCGCCGACCCGTGTGCAGATCCCGAATTACATCAAACTACAACTCCACTCCCCGAACTCAACTCTAGGGACGCTTCTTCCTTCTCCATTTTCTTTTCCTTCTTTGACTTCTTCTTCGGGAACTCGCTTTCTGAACCGACTAGCACTTTCCCTGGATGTAAGATATTCAATGCGACCAATGCAAGGAACATAAGCATTGCGTCGAGGACATATTGATATACTTCATGGGTGCGGAATTCGTCTGTTAATTTAGTGCCTGCTCCAGCGGAGAACTCGATAATGCGGAAGAGGATACGGAGCTGGTGTTCATGTTAATATCGAAGTAATTATATGGTGAGAGGAGACTGTTTAAGTAGTAGCTTACTGAGATGAGGAAAAGAGTGACATAGATAACCCATAATAGTCTTCGAGCTTCAACCACGCGTTCCCGAGCACACTCGGCTTTGAGACGACGTTGAAAGGTGTAGACAAGGTAGAGGAAACAGAAAATAAAAAATTCCTGAAGAGCAACTCCGGCCGTGTAGATGTGAAGACCATTCTGCAAAGTGTCGGAATTATTACTAACGGTCAAGAGACCACCGCCGATCTGAATGATGAAAGAACTATTCACAATGTCAGTCATGTGCTAGTAACAAAGACTTGTTCTAGGAGAACGAACACGATGTCCAGCAGAACGAAAATCAAAGCCATCCTCTCGGCTCTAATACGAAACAGCTTTCTATCCGGTATATAGTAGTACACCATCCTTCCCAGTAACATGTAGACAAATGCGTTAATCCACAATGGCGCAAGAAGAAAGAGGATGAAATGAAGGTCATAGATACCCTCTGCAGAAGGGTGCTGGATGGAAATGGTTCGAATGATGAATGATGCAGTCTCCCATATTGCGCCCATGATCAAGGTCCAACAAAAGGTCTTCTTGTAATGCGCGGCCTGGAATATGTGTACGCCCGTAGTGATTGCGAAGAGAATCGCGAATGGTATAGCTGCGCCGATTGATGGACAGTATGTCCACCTATTATTTGGATCATCGAGCGCTGGGCATGATTAGCTCAGCTGGAAGGAAGTCGGTGTATTACAAAACTCACGAAGGCATTTAGTCTGGAAGCCCATTGTCGAAACGAGCGTGGTTTATATCTTGATCGAAAAATTGAAAGTTTATACTATGAAAGGTTGCAGAAAGATAACTTGCTCTCTCAAATGGGGCCAACGATAATGGAATAAGGATAAAAGACGTGCCAATTCACGTTCATCACTAAATGATCATAAAGATATATATGGTCTCGAAACGAAATACAAATAATTACACGCTACAGTGGGCGTCAAGAATATTTCCATAATGACAGCGCCGCATCCTGCAGCCAAGATTGATAAAACTCGCTCCAGGCAGCGAGAACTCTAAGGGCGTAGTCAGATCAATCCTATTTGACCCTGAATTGCCCCTTTCGTTACCAGAACGGTATATACCTCGCAAGCACCGCCTCCACGGACCGGTAATCTCATCATTTGGTCAGCCCTACCTTGATTGCCCATTGATCGAGTCAACCGGTATAGATGACGGAAAGGGATTCTGAGAGAATGCAGTAAGATATGGCATCTTACGAAATTCGTCTCGACCACAAAGAGTGTTCTCTAAAGAACATAGTTTTGGCGTACGAGGAAATGCCACTATGTTCCCGTTGACATATGAGGCTTCTCATACAACAACTTGATATTAGGGGTAATGCAAAAGGCTCGTAATATTTTCGCAAGTATTGCTGGTAGCAAAAATGTGTAAACATGAGAGCAAAGTCACGTACGTACAGCCTGAATTGGATGGTAACTCTAGCCGTAGTGAGCCCAAGCAAAGCCACGACAATAAAATTCATGAATGCCATTGAGTCTGATCGCCGCTCGACATTCCAAATACACAGTACTCGGCACCAAGGTAGTAATGTAATTACGCGCGTCAGCTGTGATAGGATCAAAGCACTCGAATTGACAAGATAGCCTTGCGAGACAATGCAAATGTGCAAAAAATTATGAAAGATACTGCCACCTACATGATTCCTCGTCGATATTTGATATAATGAAGTGAAGTATAGGGGGTCGGGACAAAATGCTGACCCAGTCGACCGAAGTCGACCGAAATACGAAAAATGAAGGTGGGAGCGAATACGTTGCTTGCAAAGATGATGCGGCCGACGTAAGCTTGGGGTTTCAAGGCCGTTGACATCTCAACATGCTGATGCTTGGCACAGAGGTACGAGGCGAGTATTTGTATCTTTTCGACCCTATTTCCTTCCAGCCATCACCTTCCAGCTGGTGACTTAGACACAGAGCACTTATACACAGCTTCGGGACGTCGATAACCGGTCCTATGAACGAGGAATTTCCTCGGTCACATCTGAGGGAAGTGACTGCAGATTGTATTTGCGCAGTCCAAATATTCTGGAGGGATTGTGGAAGGATCTCCTGTATAAGAGGCAATCTGTCGTCGCTGTCGGCGCCGTTGTCAAACAATCTTCAATTCGTTATCAGATGAAAATGATAACGTTGAAAGACAGAATAAAACTGCCGGCATAACTACCAAGTATTCATTCATATGGACTAATGAGGCTTATCTCCCTTTAGCCTAGTCCGGCTAATCGTGAGCTTATCGACAATCGTCACCAACCGTCGCCAGTCAATTATTGGTGACGGCATCTAACATATTGAGCTTCTCACTTCCGACCACTCAGAAGCTCGCATTTATAATACAAAACTCCCTTCCTGCATTGCCGCTCGAGCAATCAAAGCCCTCATCGTACCACTCTTCTCCAACCACCTGCCTGATGAGACCTACCCCACCTTCATCCTCTTCTCCCCTCTCGTTTTCCTCACAATCATCGTCCACGATCCGGTACTTTTTCTTTCATGTACACTTTCAGATCCCTAGTAGTCACAACAAATCTGCGACAGATAAGTCGGAAAGGCTCCATCAATAAGAGTAGCATTCTGTGCAAACAGTTTACAAAGCAATTCACCATATCCACACATCGAACAATGGCGCAAGAATATAAGCTGAAGGATTTCAAAGTTGGGGACTTGAAGCCTGGTGAGAAGAAGGAAGTTGAAGTTGAGGGTATCGAGGAAGGAAAAGTCTTGCTATGTAATGTTGGTGGGAAAACAACTGCTTTGGGTCCTAAATGTACACATTATGGTGCGCCTTTGGTGAAGGGTGTCTTGACTGGTGATGGTCGTATAACATGTCCTTGGCACGGAGGTACGTAACTTATCACATATTGTCGTGAGGCAACCGCTGACTTTCCATCAACAGCCTGCTTCAGTGCTAGCAATGGAGATATCGAAAATGCACCAGCTATCGACGCTCTCGCATCTTTCGAGTTGTCCGAGAAGGACGGCTCGACATATATCACTGGAGATAAGGAGACCATTAAATCCGGGCGTAGAAAGCCAAACGTCCGGATTTCTGGAGCACAGTCACAAGACAAGGTAGTCATTGTTGGTGGTGGAAGTGGCGCCATAGCTACTGTAGAAGCTCTTCGAGAGACTCACTTCAAAGGTTCAATTACCATGATCAGCAACGAAGGTTACCTCCCAATTGATAGAACGAAATTGTCCAAGGCCCTCATTTCCGACCCGGCGAAGATTGCCTGGAGAGATGAGGAATGGTTTAAGAGTGCATCGATCGATAATGTTCATGACACTGTCACTGGTGTTGATTTCTCCAAGAAAACCGTGTCCACCAAGTCTGGAAGCTCGTACGTTCAAATTTTCATATCTTGTAGTGCTGTGAAGCTGGATTGCTGTCTTGGTCTTTCCAAAACTTCGGAAATATCAGCTACTTATAATTTCTTCTTCCTGTTTCGTGGCTGTTGTCGGGTAATACTAATTTCTCAACTCTAGTTATCCGTACACAAAGCTTGTTTTGGCGTCCGGTGGTACCCCCCGTGGATTACCTCTACCTGGATTCAAAGAATTGGGTAACATCTTCCTCCTTCGCAATATCGGACACGTCAAGGATATTGTTACGGCAATCGGAGAGAAGAATAAGAAGATTGTTATCATCGGAAGTTCTTTTATTGGTATGGAAGTTGCAAATGCTACTTCCAAGGACAACGATGTTACGGTTGTTGGCATGGAGTCTGCACCACTCGAGAGAATCATGGGTGCCGAAGTGGGTAGGATCTTCCAGAAAACCTTAGAGGGTAATGGTGTCAAGTTCCACATGAATGCCGGTGTTGAGGCAGCTTTGCCGTCCGAATCGGACTCTTCGGTGGTTGGACACGTGAAACTGAAGGATGGCACAGTGCTTGGAGCAGACTTGGTTATTCAGGGAACGGGTATTAGCCCAGCGACTGAATATCTTAAGGAAAATCCTTCGGTCGAACTTCTCAAGGATGGTTCGTTGAGGACAGACGAAAACTTCCAGGTTTCTGGGCTACAGGACGTCTATGCTATCGGTGATATTGCGACATATCCATATCACGGACCTGGAGGTGAGGGAACACCAGCCCGCATTGAGCACTGGAATGTCGCACAAAACTCTGGACGAAGCGTGGGCAAGCACATCTCAAACCCCTCTGTACCACCCAAAGCCTTCATCCCCATCTTCTGGTCGGCTCTCGGATCGCAACTCAGATACTGCGGTAACACCCACAATGGGTGGGACGATCTTGTGTTGCAGGGTGAACCTGAAAAGGCGAAGTTTGTGGCATACTATTGCAAAGGAGAAACAATTGTTGCTGTGGCTACTATGCAAACCGATCCAGTCATGTCACAAGCCTCTGAATTAATGCGAAGAGGGAAGATGCCTACCAAGAGTGAGGTGAAGAATGGGACTGATATTTTGCAAATCAGCATTCCCTCTGAACTAAAGATATAAAAGCGGTCAAGATATAGCTCGTTGATATGGCATGTGATCATGGGGAGTAATGAAAGGTATGGGGAAATGGATTATGGAGAGTGTAAATATGGCATGGATGGCTCAATTCAATTTTGAAGATTGTAATCGTCGCACCAATTAAATCATGGTGATCATGGTGATCCTTAGGCTCGGTGCGCTTGCCGGTTGGTGATCATTTGTACTTTGTACAGCACATGAGGGTGCAGTGGGCAGCACTACAATACTAGTTGTCTCTAAATATGCCGCAAAATAGTTGAGACGATGCACATTTGAAGGGTTTAGTATTTAGGAGCTGCCGTGAAAAAGTCTCCCACCATGCAAATGCAAGTGATTTCTGGTGGCCAGAGAAAGCAATTTGTTTGTAAATATTGATTTCAGCGGAAAATAAGCTGACAGGGAAGGGCTGTGCAATGACGAAGGTTAGTCGATAGTCTTCGAGGCGGATCCCGCGACGTGAACCAATCAAGCGCCCGATGTGCCTGGTGACCGCTTCGGGATCTAGAGCTTACTCCGCTCTGGTGCTTTGGGGCATTTCGAGAAAACGATTTGGAGTCACGAATCAAGAGGGAGAGACGAAATTACTGCCGTGGATAAGTAACGGATACGAAGTAGTCGATGGATAATCTGGGTAATGAGTACTGTACCATGAGAGACTGGTGAACGGTATCCTTACCAGCCACTCCTTCAATTGAATCAGGAGGGAGTCCAAGGAGTCAGGGACCGAAGTATAACGATAACAAGCTCGGGAGTGACCCATTATCTATCTGGTGTATCTACCTTCCACGGTTGTTCTTTGCTTCTTCTATCTTCTTCATTCTCTCTCTCCATCTTCTCCGCATCTCCTTCGCATCTTCTTCGCATCATCTTCGCATCATCTTCGCATATTCTTCGTAATGTACTGCAGCGACAGCAGAGGTTGATGAATTACAAGCGCTCCGGCCTCCCGAACCTGGCAAAAGAAACACGAAAATAAATAATTATAATCGCGACGATGATATGTACAACCTGTACATCGGTCCACAGAACTCGTAGCTAACTCTCGCCCAACAACGAATCTCGAAAGTCAAGATCTTCCTACAGAAAGAATTAAAGCGACGGCAGTAGCAGCAGCAGCAGTAGCACAGGAGCGCCACCTTGTACTTGTCCTCCAGTCGCTTCTAACCAGGAACCACCACTACTGTACCCCTCGAGCCTGCAGCACAAGCACAGCCAATTATGTCCGATCTCACTTTCTCCCACCTTATCGGTCACATTTCAGAATCCGGCCAACAGCAACGTGGTGCACGTACGAGTCGTAGCTCGCTGCAGTGTTGTTGCGGACGCACGGATTGCGCCTTTCTCGCGCACAATGGAGAAGCTTTGGATGAGTTGGAAAGAGAGCTGATGACAGCCGCCTCTGTTGGTCAGGTATGGATTTTATCTCCTATTTTGTTAGATCCTTATTTTGGGCCGTCTCTTTTTCGAATGTCTTGAACTTTTTTGGCCCCATCTGGTGTTTACGTTACTTGGCTTGTCTTGTGCATTCCTGCATGTTTCGCTTTTTTCTTCACACTTTCACACCTGCGAGAGACGGAACAAGTCAAACCTGAGGGGAGATTAAGGTAGCAGATATTTTTTTCTTCTTGAAGAGTGGATACTGCCTTGCCGCAGTGGGCTATTTACCTTGTCAGATTTAATTAGATTAATTTGGAGACTTGTTTACTGACAAACCCCGCGTCACTTTGCACGCGCGGGATCGGGGAAGGGGATTGAATTGGGAACTCGGACACTTGGGACTTTAAATAGATGGGGGTAGCAAGGAACACGGAAGGATTTTTATTATTATGGGAAGATGAATCATTCATTGACATTTGCTTTGTAGGCTTTACTAGTAAGGCACGAACAGTTTATGGTCGATGCGGAACGGGATCGATTAGAGATGACGGCGAAGATCGAGCAGCTGGAGGTGGACAAGAGGGAGTTGGAGGTGGAGAATAAGAAGACGATTGAGGAGAATCGAGAATTGCTTGATCAACTCGAGGGGCTTAATGATACGTTTCAAGAATCGGAGCTGCAGATCAAGGCTTTGGAGACGACGTTGCAAAGTACAAAGACAGAGATGAGACGACTAGAGATATTGGCTTCGCGAACAGGCGAGCTAGAAAAGAATCTAGCGATATTAGAAGAGGAGCAGGAGATGTTGAGGAAGACTATCATACATTCGGAGGCGGAGGAACGAAATGCTATCTTGAGGTGGCGGAGAGCGGAACGAGGAATGTGCGATTTGCAAGATCAACTAGAGCGGATCGAACGGGAAGCGCGCGAAGAGAGGGAGAGACACATGGAGATAATGGGCCGCATAGAACGTCAACGCGCGGTTGAGCGGGAACTCGATACGGCTGCCGGAAGATTGAAGGGAGCTGCCGCCACTGCGGTGGCCGTTGGGAAGGATAAGAGCAGCACTAATGTTGTGTCACATTTCGTCAAGGATATACTCCAAGATAATGCGAATCTGCAAATTGGGATTGTGGAATTGAGGGAGATGTTGATGAACTCAAATGACGAAGTCCAGACCTTACGCGAGCAATTGCTGATGTATCAGCCGATGTACGAGGATGATAAACTTGGTAGAGGTGCAACGACTTTGGGAGCAGAGCTTGCGCCGATGGAAGAAGAACCAGAAGTCAAACCACGTGAAGCGCAAGTCGTCTCTCAAACGTTGCATATCCATCATCATTATCACTCTTCCAAAAAGGAGGAGGCACGAAAACCAAGAAAGAAACGATCCTCGCTGAGTTCAGGGATCTTCCAACCCACCGCAGGCTTGCGCTCCCCCAGAACACCTCGAGGTTCCGATAACACCATCCTATCCCAAACCGCCGTCACAATCCCCAGTCCTCTCAGCATTAACAATCGCTGGTCCGTCCAATCGGGCCAACTATCTGAATTCGCTCCATCTTCTGTCCCAAGCTCTCCTCAATCAGCATACCGTAACAGCGCGCTTTTTGACCGACCTTTCGATATCGATTCCTCACGACCAACTTCGCCTGGATCTAGTATTGAACCCACATCTCCGAAATTATACCCTACGTATCACCATAGAAAACGAAGCTCCGAAGCCTCGACACGCAGTTTCGCTGCACTTAATAATTTCCAACCACATAATGTAATACATGAAGAAGAAGACGACGATTTTCACGAAATAACGAACTTGCAGAATGACCAGGATCCACCACCTTTAATAGACGACAATTCTCAAACAACTGCTTCATCCACCAATAGCGATTCCTGGCCTTCGAGAGGTCGAGCCTTTGGACCGAAACTCCATCGTTCAAGTTCGCACGAGAGCATCGTATCGATTGCAGGCTGTGACATCCATACACTTAAGAGTAGACCGTCCCAGCTTAGTATGACGAGTGGCGGTGGAGTGGCGTCCCCACGTTTAAGGCCGAGATCGGAGTTGGCGACGCCGGAGACGGGGAAGTCGATGGTGACGGCGTTGCCGGTTATGGTAGGCACGGGGGCTTTTGAGGGTCAGGGTATGAGGTGTTTGTTGAATGCTACGAGAACGGCATCGCCGGGTGCAGCGGGAGCATGGAGAATGCTATCGCCTGTGGGTGCGGCGGCGGCTGAAAGGAGGGGCGCGGGGGCGGGGTTGGGACAGAGAGTTGGTGGGTGGGTCTTTGGGAGGTGGGGCGTTGCGCCTAGCCCGGCGAAGACTGTTTCGACGGGGGATTTGAGGGGGGAGAGGGAGAGGGATAGACAGAGGGATAGACAGAGGGATCGGTTAGAGGAGGAAGAGGAAATGAGGAGGAGTGTTAGCGATGGGCTAAGGGGTGGACAGGTGGGTTCAGGTGTGGGTGTGGGTATGGGTGTGGAGACGGGGATGAGAGGAATCTATGGTGGCGGACGAGCTTGGGGCATTAATCAGAAAGGACCAGTCCCGGGGTGGGTTAGAAAAACGGAAAAGGTGCCGTGCAAAGTTCGTCTGGCAGAGGGAGAAGTTGATATTCGTGCGTTAAGGGAGGGATTAGAAGAGGAAGTGGGTGCTTGAATGAGTGAGAAGTGGAGGTAGGTGTAATGAACATATATAATCTTTTGGGTCGTCAAGCGTAATTAGCGGTGGCCATGTATGATATTTACTGTATTTCCATATGGATGATAAGCGGGCAATGTACCTTTTTCAGGGGAGGCGAGGATTTGATTTGGGAAAGGATTTGAACGGGAATTTGGATATATATTTGGATTAGGACTAAGACTGGGATACCCGGGCCAGCCAAGCAAATACGTAGGTAGGTAGAGAAAGCAGCCAGCCATATTAATAACATTAAATGAACCCTAGATTAACAGAGTCCTTGTTCGTTTGAAGACAAGGGAATCAAACATGAGATAACTACTTGATAAAGATCGCTTCCTGCTAATGATTTGATGTATGTTTTCCTTCGCTCTCTTTGGTGGCGTTGAATGTTATATAAAAAAGAAAGAAATTCTTTGACTTCCCGTCAAGATCAACTCGGTGAAGGTAGACTGGTTGATCCAGCTGTTGGCGTGTTTAAGCACAGCAGGATTTATGGCTGAGACGGGATTGGGATGGAATAGAGTGCGGTTGTAATGTGGGTTTGAGGGATGGGATGGCTTTGTTGGTTTTTGAGGCTGCTTTATATAGGGCTGGAGTTGGATCTTCTTCGTGGTGGTTGGGAAAGGGAAAGGGAAAGGGGAAGGGGGTTGGATGTTGGCTGGGAAGTGGAGTGGGGGTTGTGGTTGGAGGGGATGGAGGCAGGGAGGTATAGAGAAAATTAACATATATCAGCGAATTACCACCCAACAGGATTTCAATATCCTCAACACCTGTACAAAATTTCTTCGGAGACGGTGTCGGTATTAGTATTAGTGTCGGTAGCGGAACTGGAGTTGCAGCTCGGTTTGAGACTCGTTGTGGTTCACGGTTCTGCTGGGATGAGGATTTTTGGTGACGATTTCTGACACGTAAGCGTTATGGTGAAGGAGAAGGGAAAGAGGAAGGGGAAGGGGATTGTGAGTCAAGGCGATGGTCCTAGTCGTCGCTGCGAGCATCTAGGATAGTGGTTGCCAGGCCGCCAATATCACTGACGACAGTATCGCCAACGGGTGCTGGAGCTAAATTTGAGACGGGGGCTGTTCGGGATAATCGAGACAGGAGTTTGTTGGGGAGGGGATTCCGTGGAAGGGAATCGTGTAGCTGGTCGTTACTGCGGCCATTGACGGCAGACGCCAAAGGTTGTTGGCATCACCGGTGACAGTATCGGCAGCGGGCAATAGGGATACAACTGGGCGTGGGGCTGATGGGGCTCTAGAAGACGGAATTTTATGGCGGTATCTTAAATGAGGACCAAATAATGGTGAGCGTGAATCCAGTCGCTGGTCGTCGCTGAGAGTATCCTCAATACTGTCGGAGATTGCGCTGGGAAGTTCTGATGGGTGAGACCTGCGGTGATGGGGTCGAGCTGGACCGAGAATGGTGATTTCGTCTTCATCTTCGTCGTATGGGTTAAGTCGCGGTTGGTAACTGCGAGCGCCGAATGCTCTGAGGAGTCTCATTAGTGATGGGAGCTGAAGTCGGGCTGGGGATGGGGCTTGAAATGGGGCGGGGGGTGCTGGGCCTTGGTTTAGGTTTGAGGTATTCAGGACGCTTCTTACGAGGCTTCCGTGTTCTGCAAAAGTTGTGAGTACTGAGGATGGCGGATAATTCGTCATCGGGGTCTTCAGAAGTGGTATCGAATTTCAGGGCTGCATCTCTAATCCTTCCGTGAGCTTTTCACGAACTACATCCTCACTCCTCACATAGTGACTCGTACGACAACAGGTTAATGACCTGTAGATGATCTGCAGCTGTGCACCGATGTGTTTTAAGTCCCATCTATCATGCAGCAAACAGCTTGGAAAAAGAGTTTGGAGAAAAGCGGTCGAAGCAACTATAACGACTACTACGGTATGACATGCTGCTCTCGCGCCATAACCAAACCATGAAAGTGCGGGACTGAGGACATCTTGTATAGAAGGTATATGAATGGTTGAGGCTTGGTCATAGGCGTTTTGTTTCGGCGTTTTTCTGATTAGTAGAATGCATCCATTGTCGGGAATAGACATCAAATAAGGAGTGCTAAATAATATCACGAATATTTGATTGAATATGTAACCCTGGTCAAGTTTTATATCTAGAGAGTTACCAGAATTAAGTGAAAGAAACAAATGAAATATTATCATGAAGATGAGTAGAAGAGTACAAAAACCAACAATATCCTCCCAGCCCCTTTTGCAAGGCCTCATCTATGATCCAGCTCAACATACCACAGCCTCGCTCAATTATAAGCATTTTCAAAGCCATCAATTACCCCTCAATTACCCCGCATTTTTGCTCCCTACATCCTCATCCTTCCTGCTGAGAAAATGACTCGGCATAGAACAAGTTCCAGTCAAACACCCCTTTCAAGCATTCTACATAGCACCCAAGACATTAGGTAGCATTTGCTTGGCTCCGAAATCGCCAGCATGAAAACGCGCATTGGGTGCAGTACCTGCGCTGTATCCCTCTCCGGCTGCGATGCGTTCAGTATTTGGAGTTGGAAGGGAAATTAGCCTAGACAGCTCATCTCTAGCTTTGAGGCCAAATAAACTAAGGCCGAGGAGATGATCCCCGCGAGGTCCTCCCTCCGTCGTCTTTGCTGATCTTGACTCTAGGTCTCTCGGAGCGACAGCATCGGGCAGGGTGGGGGCGGAAGGGTTCTGGAGGTTGTTTTTCTGGGACTCCGCCGCGGATTTCAGATCCTTGGACTGGGGCTATATGGTGATTTAGTTGAGTTTTGGGGATTGAAAATAGTTTCTGCCTATCAGCGAGAAGATTGGAGACTTACGATAGCGTTACTTCCACCGTATGATTCAATACCCCGACGCATCATATCTTCACCTCGCTGTACCATCTCATGACCCTTTTGCACCATCGCCTGACCCTCTGTCACTATAGCTCCTGGTGACGGAGTACCAGGGGTAATAGGGACTAGCGGCATGGCGGCAGTAATTTGAAGCCCTGCGAGAGCAATGACGAGAAGAGCTTTGGCATGCATTTTGAAAGTAGTGAGAATTTGAATTAAAGAGAGTAGAGAAATAAAATAAATGATGACAACGCAAAAGAGTTTGGGTTGCAATAAAAATCAGTCGATTCTTTCTATTTTATATTGCTCTGCGATGGAGTAGAATGAATTGGAATTGTAGTGGAACAATGAACCATCGATCGACGAATCATCTTCAGCCCGAAGATCATGACAATAGTGCTATTCTGTCTCAAGCAAATTACCAGACGCACGTGGATCATTCAGGTACCATGAAAAGCTTTACATGGTTGAAGGCTATCTCGTCGTCGAACGATCAATTTTGAGGATGAAGTAAAGGTATGGAGAATGTTTAGAAATCTTGGCATGGCACTACCCCGACCACCACATTGCTCCCCATTGGCATCAGCGAACAAGAATTCCAACATCGGATTTGGGGCATTAGATATTATATGTAAGACATTAGGAATGGGCGAGCAAATAACCTTATATGTAAGTGACTTATTCAAGTATCCTCTGTCTCAGACATTTGTGCAGATCTCTCCCGAAAAGGAAAGGCTGAACAGGGATTGTTTTACTGCAGTCTTACTGACTTATGGCTTTGTAATATAATTCACTATCATTGATTATGAAAATTTATGTGATGAAGATAGCTGGGGTAAATATAAGGGTTGCTTTATGAAATCACGCGATATGCAGAAGTGTACAATTGAAGGGGGGTGTAATGGTCACGTGCCATCTGGAGATATCTCGAACTGATAACAGTACTACTTTCAGAGCCCTATGAGTGGGCAGACTTGTAAGTCTGTTAAACTCTTTGGGATCTGTTACGAACGATCAATTGACTTAAAAGTCTCGATAGGGAGCCTTGAGGTCTCTCGAAAGTTACCAAAGTCGATCCTGGATGTTTTGACTAAAGGAGAGCTAGAGCTATAGCCTATCGAGACAACGCTCATAATTGATTTTTCACTATCACGAATTTCTATCACTGATTCATTTCTGGAGAAAGTTACGATATCACGAGATGCATAGGTCAGTACACAGCGTTGAAGTTTCAAACACACATTCATTACAGATTATCATCTAGACCCCCGCAAAACGCATTTATTTTATTATCTTCCGGCTCTTCCAACTCCAAGATTTCTCATGATTCCGAGTGAATCGTAGCTTCTTTCAACTATTATAGCTTGTTACTCATTCAAGCATCTCCCTCAAATCATGCATCCTCGTCTGCTGAGCGACAATGGGGCGTCTGTTAATAGCCACTGCCTCTGGCTCCGATTTGGATGAATCGTCTCTTCCCACTACGTCTTTCAAAAAACCTCTTTCGAGCGGAGCAGTAGCTTCAAGTGCATATATCGATGCTAGCGATTCGGCTTCTTTTGTCGACGCGGAAGGGTGATGTCGATGCCCCTACTGGAAGACGGCTAGCACAAAGACCAAATCGCGGACAAATCGCGGACTTGAGTGTTCGGTGTTCAGGGATATTTATGTATGAATCGAATATATGCATTGGTATGTAGTTCAAGTACTCACGCTCGACGCATTCTCACAGTCCAGCACCATCACCAGAGCCAGCCTTACCTCCCTTACCCCCCTTACCCCCATTTTCGATATTACCAACATTGCCAGCCCCAGCTTCTAACCCGGCATTGACAGCGGCATCGCCTCCGACACCACTGCCATCATTCCTCCTCGCGGCCCGCAACCCCAGCTCCAGCCCCAGCCCCAGCCCCGCACCACCACCCAAGCCACCACCAGCACCACCACCCAGGCCACCACCAGCACCACCACCCAGGCCACCACCAGCACCACCACCAGCACCACCACCAAAGCCATAACCTAAGCCACCAC